>PITA01020617.1:0-34311 GCA_004023965.1 Spilogale gracilis | reverse complement strand
TTTTTTTCCTTTTAAGAGTTATACGGTATCCCATAGTACAAATACTACACCATACCTTATTTAACCAACACTTTAAATGTCACCGATTGGTCAGTGTTGTACACAATGCTGAAATAAATCACTTTTTGGATGATATCTTTGACAGTACGTGTGACTATTTCTGAAGAATAAATTCTTAAAGTAGAATCATTGGCTTAAAAGATACTCTCCTCTTGTCTCTAAAAAAGCAGTTTACTTGTCCTCCCAAAGTATAGTAGAGTGCCCATTTCCCGACACCCTTATCAATGTTGGGTACTTTGAATTTTTAATTTTTGCCAATCTGATTAGAATGGACTCTGTTACTGTTCCCCACCCAGTGGAAATTTCCCCTTTTTTAGTTAACAAAGACTGCTTTTGCTTCGGCAAAAGAGCTCTACTGTCCCTCTCAGTCCGTGTGGGTGGGTGGACGGACCTGATTCCAGAGGATAGCATGCACCCAAGCTGGTCAAGCAGGGGCTGTTTCCCTAGAATTTCAATCTGCAACAGATTGGACTGAAGGTAAGTGATGTTCATTCATCCCGATGGCACTGCCTGGATGAGACCAACTTCTATGTTCTTAAATCTGCCCTGTTTCTTGTAGTTTCTAAGGTATGTCAACTTCCCTTTATAGTAGATAATTTAAGCTGATAGACTCCTATAATATCCTATGGGGATTGGAACCTTTTTGGGGATAGATCTTTGACAAACTTTTGTGTCCTGTCATCAGTGTCATCAGGCTTTTCTATCTCTTTTGGAGTCAAGTTTGAAAAATCATCCATTTTACTGATACGTAAACTGTACACTACATTTTTTTCTACTTTTTGGTAATTTATGTGTCTATACATACATCCCCTCCCCCATAACTAGCTTTCTTTCTTCTATCAGTTAGATGATTTCAGCTGGAAATAACAGGAAAGCATGATTCAAATTGGCTTGAACAATAAGGAAATGTATTATCTCACATAATAAGAAGTCCAGAGACAGGATGTCTCCAGGACATCAGGACTCAGGGTCCAGTTTTCTGCAAGTCTCTGGGTATTGCCCTTGGGCTAGCAGCAAGATAATAGCATCTGTGAGCATACCCAAAAATCTAGAGAAAGAAAAGGACTAACTATCTCTTCTATGTGTCTCTTTCTTAAGTGTTGAACTTTTCTTCAGAAATCTTGCCATATCATGTTGGTCAGAACTAAGTAACATGCCCATTCTTGAGTTGATCACTAAAATGGGGAAACTACCCACCATAACCTACTTAGCTTAATCATTCTGAGAGGCAACAACCTTGACCACCTTATCTGTTTATCTTAATCAGACTTGCCAAAGGTTTGTCTGTTTTATTAGTCCTGTCACAGACTTTGTCTTATTGATCAGGTCTTTGATTTTTATTTCCTAATGCATTGTTTCTTCTACTTTATTTAGATTTACTGCATCACTCATTTATTTCTAAACTGTTAATAAACAAATTTTCAAAGGCTATAACTTTTCCTCTTTTTGCTATTTTGGCTACATCCATTAGATTTTCATATGTCTTCCTATCATTGTTAATTGTTTCTAAATAATCTATAACTTTAGTTTTACTTTCTTCTTTTTTTTAAAGATTTTAGTTATTTATTTGAGAGAGAGCAAGTGAGCGAGTATGAAAGCATAAGTTGGGGGAGGGGCGGGAGAAGGGAGAAGCAGACTCCCTGCTGAGCAGGGAGCCAATACTGGACCCTGAGATCATGATCCTAGCCAAAGGCAGATGCTCAACTGACTGAACCACCCAGGTGCCCCTAGTTTTACTTTCTTCTTAAATTTGATATAGAAGACTGTTGTATTTTCTTGGTTTGTTTTATTTCCAGGAGGAATAAGCATTATCTATTTTGTTGTTATTTTCCACTTTCATTGCATAGTGATATGGTCTATGTGATTTTTTTTCTGCATTAAATGTTTTTAAAAGTATATATGAAGATAGTGCTTTCTTTAATTTTAAAATAATTTTTAAAAATTTTCTGTTAGAGTAACATATACACAATTTGAATTATGTAATAGAACATAAGGCATATAATAAGAAATCGCTGGTTTTTTACCCTTTCCTTGCGTCCCCTCTGTCCTGTTCCCAGAGGCAATGCTTTTCAACAATTTTCATTATGTCTTCTGTTAATTCACCTCCATATTTCCAGTGATATAATCTGTTGTTATTTCCTGATTTTTCAGTGTTAGATATTATCCATTTGATTTCCTGCCACAGAATATGGAGACCCCTCTCATTATACCACAGTTACTCACTTCCCACTTTCCTTACCCACTGCTCCAATGAAACTTTATCACGATTTTATGACTTCTGTTCATTACTGAGATACACAGTGTTCTCTGATTACACTTCCTTTTCTGAACAATCTTTTCCTCTCTAAGAGATAATACCTGCTTCATTTTTGTCATTTGGTTAGTTGTCTATGTGTCTATTTTTAACTTTTCCCAAATTTTTCAAAAATATCCTGAAACAACTTAATATTATTTCCCACATGGTCAAATGTACCAGAAAGTTTTTCACCTTTCCTTTTCTCTCCTCTTCTCTCCTCCCCTTTCCTTTCCTTTTTTTCCCCCCTCTCCCTTCCTTCCTTCTTCCTTTCTTTCCTTCTTTCTTCTCCACCACCCCCCTTTTTTCCATCTGCATAGAGTCTCTTCTGAAATTCTCTGTTCTTTGGCCTAATCTGGATTGTTTGATGTCTAGGCCTCCCTCCGTTGCTGTTGTCCTGGAACTTTCCTGCATCGTCTTTTATATTAAACCTTTTTCCTGAATTGTATGTGTTCCTATTTCTTGGTTTACTTTCTTGCTTGGCTGAAGCACCGTTGCCAAGGCATCCTGAAAAAGGGTGCCTGGATGGTTTATCGGTTGCCACTGATGCCCCACCTCATACCTACTCAACTCACCTGAATTCACCTGCACTGCTAGCTTGTTCAATATCTCCTGAGAATCTAACTATGGTGGGGGGAAATTAGTCTCCTGGAAACACCCACTCCTGTTGGGTAGGAGAGAAGCCCTAAGTGTCTAATTTCTCCTGAGACACACTTTCTGGATATCATTTTATTTTCGCAGTCATTCCTGATCTATATCTTGTGTTGTACCTAATTCCTCTCATTCCTGAACCTTTCTTGGGATCTTTCAGAAAAAGCATCTTCCTTCTTATTAGCATTTTACTCTTTAGGGAAATAAACTCAATGCCCTATAATTTTCTATAACAACAAGACCAAGATTTGTAGTTATCATATGACTTCACAGATATTAAACAAAACATTGTTATTTAACAGTTCCATACTAGAGGCATCATTACACCTCTGTTTATCTTAATCAGACCTATCAAAGGCCTATTTTACTGGGCTTTTCACAGAATTAACTTTTGATATTTTGATCAAACCTTCTCTCTTGTACATTGTAATCTTTTCTATTTGCAATGACTTTTCTCTTAAATAACATACCTTCCTTAATTCTAATACTTTTATATTTTTTAAATACCAAGGAATATGTGTATATTTAAAATCATCTAAGATATTTACCTCACTAGTGTAGTCTCTCTGTTTACTGTATTCCTGTATCTGCTAGAATTAAATACTCCTTATTTCTCTTCTTCTATTTTTTGAAAAGCACAATTTCATCAGAGTGTCAAAAAGATTACTTTATGTTTATGTCAAAAAGATTACTTAAGACTTCTCATCAAACACCTTGTAATGTACATTTTTATGACTATGCTTAGTCAAATACATTAAATCCATCAATTTATGATTTCCACATATCTAATGAAAGTCTCTTTTTATAGATCATGCTTTTGGTATCATGTCTGAGAACTCTTAACACTAGGCCCTAAAGAAATTTCTCCTATGTTTTTGTAAAAGATTTGGAGTTTTAACATTTTTTGTTTAAGTCCACAATACATTTTAAGTTTGTTCTTTTTTTTTTTTTTTTTTCTTAATGAGGTGTGAGACTTGGGTTTTGTTTTGTTTTTGCTTATGGAAAACCAATTGTTTCAGTAAGTATTTGTTGAAAGGCCTGCTTTTCCCAGGACAACTTTCTTGGGTCCCCTACTCTGGGCATTACTAGAACAACCATCAGATTGGCTACACCATCCATGTGAAGAAATGTCCAGGGCCATTTAGTTCTTAGGGCAAAAGAACTAAGATTTAAGGGATTTCCCAATTTTTCAGTTCAATCAGGTCTTATCCTGGGTAGATTTCCCCTCCCCAGTTACCATCATGTCCCTTCATGTGGCTATGCCAGACATAACAATTCTACTGAAAGAAGTCTAGTGTATCTATTGACTTCCAAGGGAGAGTTAGGATGGGGAAATCAGGGTCACCATTTGGAAGCAGGGCTAAGCCTGGCTAAGTGTGACTCCTCCCAGCACCTCGCAGGGAGCACAGGAGCTCTGGCTGTCAGTTGCATGAGTCACTAGGCCCACACATCAGGAAAAAGATGAGGAGAAACTGAGTTGGGGATGCCTTTTTCCTTTCTTCCCAAGTCTCCCTGATCAACTACAAGAAATTGAGGTAAGGGATACCTTTTCCTCTTACCTTGTAGACCTGACCAAGATCGTTTTTCCTTTCGAGTCCCTTTCTGGCATTATAGACTATAGGAAGAGTCATGAAACCCATAAATTGCTCAATATTGTTTACTTGGATGCCTTCCTGGTTTTAATTGGACGAAGGCAACTCATTTTCTTTTGTTCTGGGGCATAGCCACAGTACAAGTTGGAGGAGGAGCCATCAACTCAGGGACTTTGCCTTCCTGGTTTTAACTGGGAAAAAGGCATCTCATTTTCTTTTGTTCTATTTTCTTTTGTTCTGATTACAAGCAAAGAAGGATTGATTCCAGCCTCTGGCTGCTCTCTTCAAGGCCCCGCCCCCACATGGGGATTGGGGCCAAGGGCGAAGGGACAAAGGAACACGACAGCCGCATCAAACATAGATGGACAAATGGAGTCTGCTATGGGATCTCCACCCCTGGCTCCAACTTTCCTAGAAGATCAAATCCCAGTACCTGTCCCACCCCCTAGGCTGGAACCCCTTGAGCTGGTGCTCAAGAGCTTTACCCTCTGCAAGAACAGGTAGTGCTGCAAAAGGAACCAAGCAGAGGTGCAACTACAAGACCTGAGATGAAGGGGGACCTCAAAGTTTTCCAGAATTGGATGTATCCTGCTTTCTGTTAAATCAGACCCTCTTTGAAGCAGAGAAATGTGGGGTTCTGGCCACTGCTGAAAGATACCAGGACCAAGGGATGGGTGAGTCCATGGGTGGCTTCAGTTTCCAACTGGAGACCATCCTGTACCAACTCAAGACCCCAGTTGGGACCCTAATGATCCCCTTGGAAAGTGGTATTGCTATCACTTCCAAGCCTACATCATACAGGGATTGAGCAGTACATGGGGTCTTCTCCCTCATTCACATACCAGGATAATGGCTATAACTGGACCCCAAGTCAGAGACTTTAAGGAATATTCCTAAGCATCTGCTGAAATTCTGTTTGTTTCAGGGAAATTTCCCTGTCTTTTCTGGCCTGCGGTGAACTGTGTGTTTCCACTGCAGTGGAAAAAAACATGGCATCTGCTCCTCTGTTTGAGCTGATGAGGTTTAGAACCAGGAATGATTCTATCTAAGTTTGCCGAAGGTCAGATAAGCTGTCATTAAAATGGCAGCTAATCTAGTCTGTCTCAAAATCTTACTGGGTAATTGGTAAGTAAATATTCTTGGATGATAAATGGGATTACATCTGGGTCTTTTCCAAATAGGATAGAGTGCTAAAACATTGATTACTGAACAGAGGTTTGTGCTTTTAAAGGATATTTGGGTCTGTTGGTAAAAAATGGTGATTAATCTCATCTATCTCAGAGTTTTCATGGGTAATTGTTAAGATAGCTTTCAAAGTCTCTGGTAAAGGATATGTGGGCCTGTTGATAAACATGACGCTGTCAACCCAAACTCAGGAAGAAAACACTAACAATTTTCTTATTGTATTCTTCTTTTTTTTAACTTTGAGGTTTTTTTTTTAAGGTTTTATTTTTTCGTTTGTCAGAGAGAGAGAGAAAGAGCATAAGCAGGGGGAATGGCAGGCAGAGGTAGAGGGAGAAATAGGCTCCCCGATGAGGAAGGAGCCCAATGAAGGATGGGATCCCATGACCCTGGGCTCATGTATGACCTGAGCCACCCAGTGTCCCTCTTATTATATTCTTATGAGAAGCTCTCACTGAATATATAGCTACCTTCTCCGGTTCTTCTGAGGCCAAGATCATTCTTACAGACTCAGTCGGCCCCAGATATTTGGAAAAAACTGCAGAAGTTGGCTGTTGGCCCCAAGGGTACCCTAGAAGAGCTCTAATGAGTTGCCAGTGGGTTGCTAGCCTCCCCAGGCTCTGGTCGCTGTGGTTGCCTAGGACCCAGGAAGTGAGAATTTTCCCAGTGGCAAAAATCAAGGCCCTGTAACCCTTGTGTCGTTTGTGGAGGAGGACACTGGAAATCTAAATGCCCTTGGGGACCTCAATCTACTAGGACTCAGGTGGCCAGTGCCTCCAATAGGGATGGATGCGGTTCTACATGGTGGTTCCTCAGAAACAACTCACCATAGGGAACCCAGTGTCTCAGGCAATCTTGGAAATAGAAGGAAAACCAGTTGCCTTCCTTCATGATACTGGATCCACCTTTTCCTTTCTATTCTAGTTGGTAAATATCCCACTTTCTGGTGAGCTGGTCCCTGGCCCTGGGTTAGGACACTTAAGGCAATTCCCTTTAAAGCTGAGGCACTGAGAAAGGCCTTCTTGAGATTTTTAAAAGCTTTTTCTGACTCTAGATCCCACATTAACATAAAATTTGATATGTTGTATCTTCACCAGCTGTCTGGGTATCCTTGATCAACCAATAGAGGAGGTGTGCTATTTCTACATATCCTGGGATCCACAAGCGACAGTGTCCTGTTAGGCCCAAAACAACCTTTCCTACAAGGGAAAGCTGTGGGGTTCTTAAAGTGTATGGGAACAGGCCCTGCTGTTAAGGCCCAACCCACTTCAACCTGAGTTGTCCAGACCTGGGAATTAATATCACTCTGCCTCTGTTAAGGGGAGGCAATTGCTTGTCTGTCCAGGGGCTATCAATATGAGAGTTAATACCTCCAGTGAAGAGAGCTGGGGGGTTCTCAGGCATTAAGAAAGAGTGAGAGAGGGGCATCTGGGTGACTCAGTTGGTTAAGCAACTGCCTTCGGCTCAGGTCATGATCCTGGAGACCCGGGATGGAGTCCCACATCGGGCTCCCTGCTCACCGGGAGGCCTGCTTCTCCCTCTCTCACTCCCCCTGCTTGTGTTCCCCCTCTGGCTGTGTTTCTCTCTGTCAAATAAATAAAATCTTAAAAAAAAAAAAAAAAAGGAAAGAGTGAGAGAAAATTAGACCTCCCCAGGGACATCCCAGAAGGCGAGAAAACAATTTTTGACTATTGGGTCATCCAGCGGCATCCCTAATAACAACACTGTGGTTGTTGGCCCAGGGCAGTTGGCCCAGGGCAGAGAGTTATGTTGAATAAGGTTGATGAAAGCAGTCATCTTTTCCCGGGTTCCTATCTCAGAGAGAGGACATGCAGTCTTTCATTGTTAAGTATGATGTTAGCTGTAGAATGTTTGTAGCTGCACTTTATCAAGCTGAGGAAATTTCTTTCTATTCCCCCCCCTTCTTTTAGTTATTTTTAAAATCATGAATGGGTGTTGATTTTATCAAGTGCTTTTTTGCATTGATTACCATTATCATGTGATTTTTCCCCTTAGTTTATCAGTGTGGTAGATTAAATTTAATATTTTTTAAATATTGAACCATCCTTGTATTCCAGGAACAAAGCCTACATGGTCACAGTGTATAATTCCTTTTATATGTTACCAAATTCTATTTGCTAATATTTGTTAAATATTTTTGCATTTATATTCATGAGATATAGGAGTCTATGATGTGTTGCGTGTGTGTGGTGTGTTAAGACTGTATTTGTTTTGGCCCGTATATGGTCTATCTCAACTATGTTCCATGGGCACTTAAAAATAACATGTATTTAGGGGGCGCCTGGGTGGCTCAGTTGGTTAAGCGACTGCCTTCGGCTCAGGTCATGATCCCGGACACCTGGGATCGAGTCCCACATCGGGCTCCCTGCTCGGCGGGAAGCCTGCCTCTCCCTCTCTCACTCCCCTTGCTTGTGTTCCCTCAAATAACGATTTTATTTGCTTGAGACAAAGTGAGAGAGACCGAGAGAGAGAGAGAGAGAGAGAGAGCACAGAAGAAGAAAGAGAATCAGACTCCCTGCTGAGTAGAAAGCCTCACATGGGGCTCCATCCTAGGACCCTGAGATCATGACCTGAACCGAAGGCAAACACTTAACTGACTGAGATACCCAGGTGCCCCAAATAACCCTATACTTATAAAGGAAGTTGAATTCATAATTTTAAAACTCTCCCAAAAGAAATCTCAAGGCCCAGATGGTTTTCCTGGAGAATTCTGCCAAAAATTTAAAGAATTAGCCTGAATTATACACAATTTTTCAGACTATAGAAGAGGAACCACATCCCAAGTCATTTTGGGAAGTTAATATTACCCTGATGCCAAAGTCAAACAAATACATGTTATTTTTTTAAAAAAATTTTTAAAAGATTTTATTTATTTATTTGACAGAGAGAAATGGAACACAACAGAGGGACTGAGAGGGAGAAGCAGGCCTCCCGCCGAGCAGGAAGCCCGATGTGGGGCTCGATCCCGGGTCTCCAGGATCATGACCTGAGCCAAAGGCAGTCGCTTAACCAACTGAGCCACCCAGGTGCTCCATTTTTTTCTTTTTCTTAACTTCACTTATTTTCTCTATTGTTTTTCCATTTTCAATTTTATTGTTTTTCTGCTCTTTATTATTTCCTTCTTTTTTCTTGTTTGAAATTATTTTGCTCTTCTTTTCTAGGGAGCTTAGATCACTGATTTAAGATTTTTCTCTTTTCTAGTGTATGCAGTTAGTGCTATACATTTCCCTCTGCACACTGCTGTAACCATGTCCTACAAAATTTGATATGTTGTATCTTCATTTTCATTCAGTCCAGTGTATCTTTTTTAAATTCCCACCTCTTGGGGCGCCTGGTTGGCTCAGTTGGTTGAGCGACTGCCTTCAGCTCGGGTCATGATCCCGGAATCCCGGGATCGGGCCCCACATCGGGCTCCCTGCTTAGCGGGAAGCCTGCTTCTCCCTCTCTCACTCCCCTTGCTTGTGTTCCCTCTCTAGCTGTGTTTCTATCTGTCAAATAAATAAAATCTTTAAAAAAAAATTTCCCACCTCTTTTTTTTAAAAGAATTTATTTGTTTGAGAGAGAGAGCACATAGTCGGCAGAGTGGTGGAGGGAGTAGCAAACTCCCCACTGAGCAGAGAGCCTGATATGGGGCTCTATCCAGGACCCTGGGGTCATGACCTCAGCCAAAGGCAGATGCTTAACAGGCTGAGCCACCCAGGTGCCCCTAATTTTCCCTTAACTCATGGATTATTTGGGACTATGTTGCTTAATTTCCAACTGTTTAGAGATTTTTCTGTTCTCTTTCTGTTATTGATTTCTAGTTTGGTTCCACTGTGACTGGAAAACACACTCTGTATGATTTTAATTTTTGAAAATTTGTTGAGCAGTTTTTTTGGCCCAGGATATGGTCTATTTTAGCATATGGACACATAAAAAAGATATCTGTTCTTTTCTTATTGGGTTCAGTGTTCTATAAATATTGATTAGGGGCGTCTGGGTGGCTCAGTCATTAAGCGTCTGCCCTCAGCTCAGGTCATGATCCCACAGTCCAGGGATTGAGCCCCACATTGGGCTTTCTGCTTGCTTCTCCCTTTCTCACTCCCCTTGCTCATGTTCCCTCTCGAGCTGTGTTTCTCTCTGTTGAATAAATAAATAAAATCCTTTAAAAAAATATTGAGTAGATCTTGTTGGTTGATGGTGTTGTAGGTCCTTCTATATCCTTGTTGATTTTCTATCTAGTTATTTTAACAGTTGTTGAAAGGAGTGTTGAAGCTTCCAACTATAATTGTGAATTTTATCTACTTTCTATCATTTTTTCTTCACATGTTTTGCAGCTCTGCTATTTGAGATATATCTATATGTATATGATGTCTTTTGGTGGATTGACCATTTTATTATTATATAATGTCCATATAATTGTCTGTGGTAATTTTCTCCACTCTGAAGTCTACTGATGCTTTATCTAATAATTTTGTTTTTTGTTTTTTAAGTTTGTTTTCAGTAATCTCCACACCCAACATGGGGCTCAAACTCATGACCCTGAAAAGAGTCTGACTGTGCCAGCCAGTCACCCCAGTTTTCTAAGGCTTTTGTGGATGGTGGTGGGGCCATAGTTTTTTCCTCTGATGTTGCTGAAGTAGAAAATTTACTATTTAAATGTTTTCAGTCATGCTAAACTGTCCCTTTCCCAGTCCTTTGGACAAAGAGAGCAGACTTTTGCTGGAGATTTTCTTTTTCTGTGCCGCTTTGTTTCTGGGTTGCTGGCTCTTTCAACTCCAAGTCTAGGATATAGAAAGCAAAAGGAGAACCCAGAGAACTTACCATCATTTGTTCCTTGGTTCCAAGAGCCCTAACTGGTTTGTCTTCTTTTTTACATTTTTAAGGGTTTTATTTTTATACCTAATGTCCAGAATTTTTAGTTGCATTTGTAGGGAAATTAGGAAGAGTACCTCTACTCCACACTCCCTAATCCAGATATCTAGAGTTTTAGATATATATTTTTAAGAGCTTTGTATTTTTGTTTGTTTTGTTTTGTTTGTTTTTAAGTAGGTTCCATGCTTGGTGTGGAGCCCAACACAGGGCCCGTACTCACGACTCTGAGATCAAGAGTCAGACATGCAACCAAATGAGCCATCCAGGTGCCCCTAGAGATTTAGGTATTTAAAATACATATTTAAACTTATATTTTCTACCAGCACACAAAATTAATCATAGTCTATGTTTTCTCCCTGGAGCTTGTTGGGTGAGGGGAACACCAAAGAAGAAAATAAACCAAACTACTAATAAGAAAAGTCTCAAGGTAGAAGAATTACAAATGATCTTTATTTCTTTATTTCCTTTTTCTGTATTTTCTACACTTTCTCCGGTGGGCAAGTATTGTTGCAAAAAACATTTGGAAGCTTGATAGGCACAGAACTGTGTGCCTTAGGTTGTTATAGTAAGTAAAATCTTATTTCTATCAGTAAAATAGAGTTTTATAGGCTTCTTTTTTGCTTACAGTGACAACCAATAAAATTGCAGGCTCTAAACTTAAAATCGAAAGTCTTTGTAACTAATAAAGGAGTCTTGAAAGAGATGAAAGAAGCATCCCTTCTCTTCTGAATCAACAGAGGGAGCATTATCCTTCTATATCACAAAGCTGGCCTAAAGAATCCAATTTGATAAGATGTTAAACTAACAAGGTTCATGAGAACATCAGCCTCATTTTTTTGAGCAAAACGGAGACTTTTGTGACTATTCATAATTGTTTACCAACTTGCTGTGTTAATATCGATCTGTTTTTGGAAGTAAAACTTGACTAAGGGGACCTTGTAGAAGAACTTCTTTTTTTTTTTTTAAGATTGTATTTATTTATTTCACAGAGAGAGAGATCACAAATAGGCAGAGAGGCAGGCAGAGAGAGAGGGGGAAGCAGGCTGCCCACCGAGCAGCGAGCCCAACGTGAGGCTCGATCCTAGGACCCTGAGACCATGACCCCAGCCGAAGGCAGAGGCCCAACCCCCTGAGCCACCCAGATACCTCGTAGAAGAACTTGTTTAAAAAAAAAATTTTTGCCTTGTTCAATGAAAATCACGTTTAGAAGGAAACCCATGATTCTGTTTGGTTGTCTTATTTTAGAATGTGTTGTCTGGGCAATAATGGTGTAATTGGCATCTCTGTATTTCTGCACAGAATACATAGTTGTAAGATTGCCCTGCCAAATAAAAAATAGTTACTGACACATCCAGGTTTTCATTCGTGTATGTTGGAGATTGGGGAAAGCCTATGGTTCCGCTAGATGGCCTACTTCAACAAAGACACTGAGAGATGTATTTCAGTTACGTAACAAATTATGTGAAGCAACACACCCGGCAAGTGAGGACTGAAGGCCGTGCTCTGTGTGCATGAGACCAAATAAAGCAGCAAAGAGAAGGGAGAGAGGCCATCGTCTCGGGCCCCAGCAGGAGCCTGCTTGTCTCTGTGCTGTACCTCTTGCCAGCTCAGAAATACTTGGTTTTGATGGAAGAATCTGCAGACCCATCACAGAAAGAGTAAGAAAAAAAATACACATATAATTTTTAATCCTCTGTAGCCCCAAGAGCCTCGACTGGTATTAATTTCTCAAGGAGAAAAAGCTCAAGGGCCCTGTCCTCTGTTCTTTCATTTGCTGCCAGCAAAATTGAAGGAAAAGCCAGGGGCACTGTCTTCCAGGAATATATGCATTTTCCTTATGAAAATGAGACCCACCTGGCAGCAGAGTGAGTTTCTCATACTTCTAGTGCCCTGGGGTAAGGGATGAGTTGGAGCCATTTCCTGAAAGAGAGACAGTTGAGCGAGCGGTGTGGTGCCTGGGAGAGTCAGGGCATCCTCGGGCGCGCTTTCTGGATGTATGCTCTAAAATCTGGGCCCAAAAAGCATGTACCTAGGGCATGTCAGTTCATGTCTGGCTTATCTGGACACTTTCAGCTTCTACTTGAACAACCTGAAGCTAGACCTGGGTGTATTCCTACCCCCATGCCCCGCCTCTCTCCTTCCTTCCCTTCCTGCTTTTTTTCCTCCTTCCTTCCCTTATTCCCTTCTTCTCTCCCCTCTCCCTTCCTCGCTTCCTCCCTTTTTTCCTTTTGTCTTTCTTTTGGAAGAAATGAATAAGCAACTGGAGCTCTCCTACACTGCAAGTGGGCTTGTGAAATGGTTCAACAACTTTGAAAAAACAGTATGACAGTTTCTTTAATAGTTAAGCATATTTGACTTAAAACTATAAAACCCTTAGGAAAAAACATAGGACAAAAGTTTCACGGCATTGAATTTAGCATTGATTTCTTGAATATGACACCCAGGGACAGGCAACAGAGGAAAAATAGACAAATTGGACTTTATAAAAATTTAAAAATTTTGTGCATCAAAAGACAATATCAACATCATGAAAAGACAACCCACAGAATGAGTGAGAACATTTGCAAATCATAAATCTGCTAAGGAGTTCATGTCCAGAACATAGAGAGAACACCTAAAATTCAACAACAACAAAAAAAATCAAGTTTTAAAATGGGCAAAGAATTTGAATAGACTTTTTTCTGAAGAAGATAAACAAATGGCCGATAAGCACATAAAAAGATGCTCAAGATCACTAATCATTAGTGAAATGCAAATCAGAACTATAGTGAGATACTGCCTTATACCCATTAGGATGGCTACTAGCAGAAAAAAAAATGCTAAGTATCGCTGAAGGTTTGGAGCAACTGGAACCCTTGTGCGCCGCTGGTGGGAATGTAAGTCAGTCCAGCTGCTGCGGAAAGTGAACAGTGGTTCCTCAGGAAATTAAAAATAGTATCATATGATCCCGAAATTCCACTTGTGGCTATGGACCCCAAAGAACTGAAAGCAGAGTCTCGAGGAGGTATCTGTATACTCATGTACTTAGCGGCATTATTCACGATAGCTAAATTGTGGAAGCAGCCCAACTGTCCATCAGGGGATAAATGAAATGTGGCATGTGTATAGTAGAATATTTATTATTTAACCCTTTTAAAAAGGAAGAAAATTCTTTAAAAAATTTTTTAAATATTTAATTTATTTATTTGTCAGAGAGACAGCACAAGCAGGCAGAGCACCAGGCAAAGGGAGAAACAGGCTCCCCGCTGCGATGCGGGGCTTGATGTGGGGCTCAGTTCCAGGACTCCAGGTTCATGACTGGAGCGGAAGGCAGATGCTTAAATGACTGACACACCCAGGCGCCCCCCGAAAGAAAGGAAATTCTGACATGGATCTCAACATGGATGCATCTTAAAGACGCTATGGTAAGTGAACTAAGCCAGTCACAAAAAACAAATACTTTATGATTCCTTCCCCTCAATTTTGCTGTGAACCTAAAACTACTCTTAAAAAAAAAATTGTGTTCCAATGTCATACACACACACACACACACACACACACACACACACACACCTGCCCTGAAGGATGGCAGATAAGGAATTAAGGACCAAGCAAAAGGCTAATAAAAGAAATCCACAAGAAAAAAGAAGAAAGCAAGTCTCAGAACAAAAAAAAATAATATGATTCTATTTATTAAAAGTTCAAAAGCACTAAATTATTGCAACTATAAAATAAAGGGCAATAAATACAAGATCAGGGTTGTGGATGATGATCATGGGGAAGAAAGAGAATGTCATCAGAGGGACCCACACTGTACTTCCAGGATAATGGTATCACTCTATTTCTTCAACTGGGTGAGGGAACAAAACTGCATATTGTACCAGTATTCTTTAAACCTTCACATCTTTTATGAATATCTGTATCTACTCAATTAAAAACAAAGGAAAAATAAGCATCAGCCCACTAGTGACAAGCCAGGTGGAGCTAAGAATGGTAACAGCCACTGACCCGTGGTGTTGGGATGGGGTGAAGTCAAGGACTTGCCCCATCTCCCCATGAGAATTCTGGGGTGACCCTGATGGCAGAACTCAGTGAACCGGATTTCAGTCTTTGGAAGCACATAGCAAGGCCCTAGGTTGTCTTTATCTCGTACTCTAAATAGTTCATTGATCAGGCTTCAAGTAGGTAAAATGTCCCAGAAGCCTTAGTAGGAATTTAAATGTGAAGAGTATGATCGCTTCAGCCCGTGTGTTCAGAGGTCTTCTTGCTTCTCATATTGAGATCTTGTGAGTTGATGCAGGTCATACAGAAGAGGGTCTCTATCCAGGTATGATAGTGTGAGTGCATGAGAAGGGAAAGCTTTTTGTGGTTGGCTTACAAGCCCCTTGATGACCTATCTAACCTTAAGACTCTGTTCTAGGGAGTGTTAGGAGTGGAGGTCCATATAAACACATTTCATTTTCTTCATTTTGATTAGGTCCAGCCAAGAATTTCCTTCCTCTTCTGAGGCTGCTGCGTCTTTCACACCACGTCAGCTGCGAGGCTTACTGCCTCACTGACTCTCCCCGCGCCCCTAGTCAAGCCCCGCTGGGTTCCCTGGGGCACCTGCACCAAAATATGTGCCTGTCCGATAATGGAAAATTTACTCTAGATGCTTATTTTAGATTGAGAATATCCGTTCTCTCATGCCCATGTTGCTAATATGTCTGCTCTGATCTGTGGTTTTTGCACAGCTGAAGGGTCAGCCTGGCCCTCCCTCTGCCTTCAAGCAGGACTGCTTTCTCCCATTTCTGATGACTTGTTTCATCTCATGGTGAGTGTTGTGATGGGGAGGGGTAAGGGGTGTGGTCCCTGGGACAAGAGACATGAGCCTTGCCATTAAGGAGGCCTTCATCCAACAGAAAACATGCAGAGGCAAGGACCATGGTCCCCATAAGGCCACTTGGAGCCGAAGAGAGAAGGTAGAGCCTCCATATCACCCTTATTCCTGAGTCTCCTTAGGTTTCTCCAGCTATCAGATGCCTCCTGTCTCTAATTTCCTCAGGATCAGTGGCTCAAGCTTTGGCCCTGAGCCTGAGCCCTAGGCTTACTGCTGTGTCTGCTAGAAGTCAATTTTCTTCTCTCCTTGCCTCTTCCCCAGGGGACTCTCTCTGCCTCATACTCAGATTTCCTCTGAGACTGAATAGCCTTAATCTTGCTACAGAAATAGAGCTGAGACATGAATCTAGAGAAATTTGTGTACAAATTTGTGTGGGCTTTGAATGGCTAGAACCCACAAGGGACTAATCTGATATCTGACCAGGTGCCATTACCAACCTGCTTCCCCCTCTGATAGTCTGGTCACTAGAAACATGGAACCCTTGGAGCAAGATAGGGCAGGACATGTGAATTCTCATTGCTGCTCTCCTAGTGAATTTCCGTGTTGCCTTCAAGCAGCGTCCTGCCTCTTGTTCCCAACTCCTTCACCAGTGAAATGAAAGGTTGTTGCACTGACCCCTCCCAGCGTATCATGAAGGCCAGAAGGATATCAGACAATTATGTGCTTTGGAAGGTCTCTGAGCTCTATGGGGGAGTTCTTGAGCAGTTGAGTGTGTTGCTATTTCATCCATAACCCTAAGATATAGATGATGTGGGAGCCAACCTAGCCAAATCTGAGTATTGAAAGCCAATCACAAAGTTGAAAATGGGCCCCAGATGCAAGGAGATGAGACAGTTAGATTACTTCCTCTTTTCTAATTTGAGAGGTTTCATGTTAATGAAAATCAGTGCGTTAGAGGCTGCAGGAGACCTAAACACAGTCACCATGAAGCTGGGCTGTGTCCTCATGGCTAGGGTCCTCCGCTTTTCTCCTACCATGCTCTGGGCAGTGCAGATACTACTGGGTGAGTGATGGGTCTGGACGCTGGGGCGGGACTGGAGACGTGCCTGACTTTGATGGACGGAAAGCTACATGGGCTGAATCTGGCCCGAAGAAGCACTGTGCAGGTGGGAAACGAAGGATAGGTATGAGAAAGTCTGGTGCGCCGGGCTGAATGGTTCTTTCTGAATATAAAAATCTCCAAGCCTTTTCCATTCTAAAAGTCTCCTTGACTGTGATGCCCTATTTAGCTACCATCTCATCGCTTTTCTTTCCTTTTCTCAAATTTTGAAAGAGTAGTTTGCACTCGCTTTCTCCACTTCCTCAGTTCTCACGCATACCTCAATGCTCCCAGTCTGGCTTTCGCTGGAAATAGTTTTGCTGAGGGGGCAATGACTTCCATATTGACTGTGCCATTGCCCACCTTGTAGTTCTTCTGCTGCTGGACTTCTCTACTACACTGGGCAGTGTTGGTCACTTCTTCTTTCTCAGCATTCTCTGCTTGCCTGACTTCCACATACCATTTTCTCCTTGCATTCCATGTACCTGTCTTTGTCCATTTGGTGGCTTCTATTCTCAACCCCTTAAAGACTGGTGTTTTCTACTATTGCATTCCTGCCTCCCTAACCATAACTCTTTACACAATCTCCTTAGTGAGTTCCTTTATCTGTATCATTTTTACCACTACAACTATCTACTTAAGAGTCCAGAGTCATATCTCCAACCCTAATTGTGCTTTTGAGTTTCAGAGATCCAACTTTGCACAAGACAAATCTACCTGCATGTTTCACAGGTATCTCAGCACAATATGACCAGAGCTGAACTTATCTGTCCTCTTGGCCCCTACCTTTCCCTAATTTTATCTTTCCCCGTGTCTGTCTCAGTTCATGGCATCCACCCAGGCACTGAGGCCAAAAACTTGGGAGAATACCTAGACTCCTTCCTCTTCATCCTCTGCATGTGATCAATCAGCAAGTTTGGCAAAGCATACCTTCTAAACTGTTCTTAGAGACAATCCTTTCCTTGCAACAGAATTAATAGTATGCTAGGGAAAGCCCTCATCATTGTGGACTTTGGAGAGTCCAATGACCTCTCACTAACCTCCACGTCTCAGCCTTGTGCCCTTGAAATGGTTCTGTAGTCTGCAGCCGATGCATCCAAGCCCCACCATAGCCCGGTTCCTGTTTAACCTCTGCAGCCTCTGCGGTTATCCTGGGAGCCCTGCATGTCATGCTGTAACCCCGACCTGCTTGTATTTATCCACTCACACACCAGTTCTCACCCATCTCCGGCTTCACTCATCCTGCTCCCTCTGCTGGAAATGAGCTCTTTCCAGGACCCCCATTCCCTCTCACCCACAAACTTTTAGGCATCCCCTGAAGATTCTGCAGAGGTGGCATCTTCACCGGGGAAGCTTCTCTGAGCCCTCCTTTCTGCCCCAGTGGCTGCCTGTCGTATGTCTTTGTTATTACTTTCCTCCTTATACTGAAATAATCTCATATGACTGTGCTGCCCACTAAACTGAGTTATTTGTAGACAGGGACGATGCTTTTTGCTTTTGTTTTTTAACCTTGTCAAATTTATGTTTAAATTTTCAGCATCTGCATTGTCCCTGCACAAAAATTTTGTTGAATCATTTTCTTGAAGTAGAAATAGGACGGGGTGACTATATGAAGATACAGCACTGATATTGTGGAAAGAACTCCAGAGACTCTGGTTTCAAGCTGTTCTATTGACTAGCTCTGTGTTACCTTGGAAAATTCACATTTTATATCTCTAACTCCATTTTCCTTTTTTTAAAGATTTTATTTATTTATTTGAGGGAGAGAGAGTGAGTAAGCGCGAGCCTGGGCAGGAGAGGGGTAGCAGGAGAGGTAGAAGCAGACTCTCCATTGAGCAGGGAGCCCGATGCTGGTCTCAGTCCCAGAGCTCTGGGATCATGACCTGAGCCAAAGGCAGATCCTTCACCAACGGAGCCACCCAGGCACCCCTCTAATTCCATTTTCCTATTCATAAAATAAGACTAATACCTACCACATAATTTATTGAGTGAAAGTGCCTAGCAACCCACAAGTTCATTTTCAAAAAAAGAGTGGAGGATGAGTCTAGTTGAATAATAGCAAAGGAACTGAAAAAGGTAGCAGCAGGGTGGTAAGGGGAGCTGAAGGAAGATCTAAAGAAAACACCTGGCACTGATGTTATGAGAATTAGGAAGTGGAAAGAGGCCTTGCTAGGGGAAGTTCAGGGTCAAAGAAGAGTTTTGGGCCTTTGGGAGTAGAACAAAAGCAAGTGGGTCAGGAAAGAATCGAGTGAAAAATTGAGTATATGTGAATGGCCATGGGGTCAAAACCTGGGGAGAGGGAATAAGGGACAAAATGCAGTCATGAAAATGGGAAGAATAGAAATTACCTTTCCTGAGTCAAACATGGAGCTAAGAGATAGATTGAGGAGAAGCAATGAGAAATCCTTAACTTTATGTTTTAACTTGGAAGCAAAGAAAGAATTGTTCCATAGTTACCATTATGCCATGGAAAGTTCAAGGGACAGCGGACATCAAGGTAGAGATGGCTGAAAAATGAAGACCTGAAAGGAGGTGGCAAGGAAGGAGGAGACACCACTAGGTACTGAGAGCTATTTGGCAGATAATATATTCATGGATGAAGAGCCAAGGGAATTTAGAGAAAATGAAAATCTGGAAGGAAACCCCCAAGGAAGGTCTGAGACCTACGACTGATCAAGTCTAAACAGTGAAGTAAAAAGAACACTGATTTTGGACTCAGACAACCTTTTTTCCTGCTCCATTCCCTACTCCCTTTTGAAATTTCGGATAAATTATGGAACTATTCTAAGCCTGTTTCTTTTAACTTTATAAAATTGGGCGTGAAATCACATACTTAGAAATCTTGTTGAGACCAAGTAAAATCATGTGTACGTGTGCCTCACGGGGTGTGGCATACATTAAACACCTCCCAGTAAATGTTAAAATCTGATCATCTCCCTTTCCCTTGTGTCCTGTCTCTGCCTGCTCCGGGGTCATCATTGCCTTTGGCCTCCGGTTTCCTGCACCAGCAGCTGGATGTCATGTTGGTGAGTTCACGTTCTGCCGTTCTCTCCCCACCCTCTTCCCCATACCACGGTCCCTTCATTGAGAGCACTGGAAATCCAGTGAGTCAAGTCAAAAGTATTGGGTCAAGAGACCCATATGAGTTTTGGTGTTTTCCCCTTTTCACTCTAAAAAGGATGATTCCCCTGGAGATTCCCTTGTGGAGAGTAGTCTTCTGTCTTCTTCCTCCAAGTCACAACATTGTTTTCTGATTCTCAAACCATGCCCTGCTCAGCTGCAGGTTTTGAGATGCTGCAATGTGAAGGGCCCGTCAGGACTGAAGACAGCAGCTGCGATACCCGGGAGGATTTGACCACCCCAGGGGAAGCTGACTTCCAGGTCAAGGGCTACACTTTCAGTAAACCCTTCCATCTGATTGTGTCTTACGGTGAGTCTCGGGAAGGCCTGACTCATGCAGGCCTTCTCTTTCTCGCATTTCCCAGACCTGCCTTTTAGCCTGCCAACCCACTCAGGAAGGTGCCCCTAGGGAACTGGCCATGGGATGAGATACAGTAGCTCTCCCTGCCCCTCATCCATGGAGGATACGTTCCAAAACCCCCAGTGGATGCTTGAAACTCAGAGAGTACCAAACCCTAAATACACTGTTTTTTCTTTTTTTTTCTAAGATTTTATTTATTTATTTGACAGAGAAAAACACATCTAGAGAGGGAACACAAGCAGAGGGAGAGAGAGGGAGAAGCAGGCTTCCCGCTGAGCAGGGAGCCCAATGTGGGGCTTGATCCTGGGTCTCTGGGATCATGACCTGAGCCGAAGGCAGTTGCTTAACCAACTGAGCCACCCAGGCACCCTACACTGTTTTTTCTATACATACCAATGATAAAATATAAATTAGGCACAATAAGAGCTCAATAAGAGATTAACAACAATACCTAATAATAGAATAGTAATAACAATGTACTGTGGTAAAAGTTATAAGAATGGTCTCTCTCTCTCTCAAAATACATTATTGTACTAATACTTACCTATCTTGTGATGATGTGAGATAGTAAAATACCTACTTGATAAGTGAGGGGAATGACATAGGCATTGTGATGTAGCGTTAGGCTAGTATTGATCTTCTGATGATATATCAGAAGGAAGATCATTTACTTCTGGAATGCAGTTGACCGTGGAAAATAAAACTGTGAATAAGAGGGGGGCTCCTGGGCCTTCTTCCCCATATTCAGCCCACAAAAGCCAGGGTTTCCTAAGTCTCAGGCCTTAAAGAAGTTGTTCTACTTTCCCAACTAGTGGCAAGAGTTACCTAGACTCTCGGAGAAAGCTTAGAGGGAAGTCTACGTAGGTAGTGCGGGTACTCCCAAGGAAGGCAGCGGGTCACACTCAACTCTTGCTTTGGGCCACAGACTGGCTGATCCTCCAAGGTCCAGTCAGCCCTATATTTGAAGGAGACCCGCTGACTCTACGCTGCCAAGCCTGGCAAGACTGGCCACTGACCCAGGTGACCTTCTACCGAGATGGCTCAGCAATGGGTCCCCCTGGACCGAAGAGGGAATTCTCCATCGCCGTGGTACGAGAGGCTGACAGTGGGCACTATCACTGCAGTGGCATCTTCAGGAGCCCTGGTCCTGGGAGCCCAGAAACAGCATCTCCTGTGGCCATCAAGGTCCAAGGTGAGAACTGAAGGGAATGTCGTTATGGCAGGGGCAGGTGAGGAGACACAGAGGGACCAAGACTGTCTTTCACTGGAGGTGGCAAGATCACCGAGGGCTAAGGAGGAGATTGCTGATAAATGCCCAAGTTGGGTTTCAGGAGGGGCAGCATCTCAGCATTGCGTTCCCAAGTCATTCAGCCCTCTCCATGTCCACTATGCTTCCCAAACCTCTGGCCTACAGATCCGTGCTTCCCAGTGCTCACGGATCGGGCCTCTGGACTATTGTCAGATTTGCCCATGTCTGGGTCTTTTCTAATCTTGTCTAAGTGAAGAGAGGTATTTGAAAGGTTCCAATGCAGCCTTGCTAAGAGTGTTCATTCCTGATGGAAACAGGGGAGGAAAGTGTGGCTGGGTTCTTTGCCTGGCATGGGTCCACCTGAATATGGGATGGCTGAGCTCTTCTTTCTCACCTCTCTCTCCTCCAGAACTGTTTCCAGCCCCACTTCTCAGAGCCACCCCTTCGGCTGAGCCCCAAGAGGGGGACCCAGTGACCCTGAGCTGTCAGACGAAACTGCCCCTGCAGAGGTCGACCGCCCACCTCTTCTACTCCTTCTATAAGGATGGTAGGACAGTGCACAGCAGGGGCCTCTCACCAGAGCTGCAGATCCCCACAGCGTCAGAGGCGCACTCGGGGGCCTACTGGTGTGAAGTAGCCACTGAGGACAACCAAGTCTGGAAACAGAGCTCCAAGCTGGAAATCCGGGTGCAGGGTAAGCTAGTATGTATTTGTCAGATGTGTACGAAAAGCGAGGGAAAAGATTGGCCCCACGAACTGGGGGTTGGCGTGAGTAGGTTAATAAAGGACACAGAGGAGGCAGGGACAGTAAGCCCGAGTCCCTGGGGGCGGAAGAAACAGATAGGGGACTTCCGTCTCAGACCACGGCACACACCTCACCAAACCAAGACCAGCTCCACGACTGCTGCCCCATAGACCTTCCGCTCCTGACATGAACTCTGGGCATCTGCAGGAATGTAGTATCTAGAATGAAGACGAGGTAGTCTAGAGTTTATGTTCAGTTCAGGGACCCCCCCCCCTCAATTAAAAAGGCAGCATTTGACCTGAAATAATATATCCAGAGGATGCAGTCGGTAACCAGGGTGATGAGGGGGCTTGAAGCCATGTCATAAGAAAAATAATGAGAGGAGTAGAAGATACTCATCTTGAAGAGGAGGTGACCCAAGAGGCCAATGGAGGTATCCTCGAAATGCCGAAGGCCGGCACAAAAATGAGGAATTACGCTGTCATATACAGTGAAGATGTTGACCTAGGGCCAATTGCTACATCCACACCGCCCAGAATTAGGTTCTGCCTTGATAAAGTAAGAATTGGCTAATATCTATAGCCCTGCAATGAGGAAGCCTCATCACTAAAGACTCAAACTGAGGTAGCAAGCTTCAGATTCAAATTTTGACCATGAGGAAGTCCTCAACCCTCTGCTGCCATTGGACCCCACACCCACTTTCAGAAAACAAGGAAGATTGACCACGAATATGAGGTTAGGGCCAGAGTCAGACTTCACTCTTATAATATGTGCCTCTTGCCCCCAAATGCAGGTCCCTCCAGCTCTACTGCATCCCCCACCTTGAATCCAGCTCCGCAGAAATCAGCTATTCCCGCTTCTACTCCAGCATCCTCCCCTGGACCTCAGCCTCCACCGTCCACCTCTTCTAAGGATCCAGGCTTCTCCTCTCCTCTGCAGGTGCCAGACCCTCATCTGTATCACCAGATGGGCATTCTTCTCAAGCAAATGCAGGATATGAGAGCTCTCCTTGGTCACCTGGTCACAGAGCTGAGGGACTTATCTGCCCTCCTGAAGCTTGAGGCCACAAAGGGTTCTGCCAAATATGAGTAAATAATTCATTTGGAGTATTGCTCAACTACTCCCAATAAATTCAACTTTTTCTACTTTTCCTCTTTCTGTCCTATACATACACATAAATAGTCTTACAAATTGCCCAGTATTTTGTTAGAGTAACAGAGATAGGGAAGGATAAATAAATGTGCACAGAGTGATCCTCAGAATTTAGCTCTAATTGTATATTCTCTCATAACATGACATAACAATCCTGATCTCTGTAGACCAGGAATTACCTTCTTTTGCCCAGACCAAAATCTGGTGATTGAAAGAAAATCAGTGAGATGGATTTAATGCAGGAGTTTCAATTGGAGGCTATCGCCCAACCCCACCAAAGGGGACATTTGGCAATGTCTAGAGACATTTTCGGTCTTCATGTTGTGGGGTCGGTACCACTGGGATCTAGTAAAGAGAAGTCACGGATGCCACCAAACATCAGGTGACACACTGGACAGCCCCCACAACAAAGGATTATCTGGCCCCAAATGGGCAGTAGTGCCAAGATTAAGAAACATCAACCTTATGGAAGCTAGGTGTTGCCTCTTTCCTTGATGCCCCATCCAGCTTCATTCAGCAAATTATTAATTACATGCTGCTTTTTGTTGGCCTCTACCACATACCAGAGTTTGTGCTATGTTAAGTATACTCATTAGGGAATGTCTCTGTCTACAGAGGGCTTAGACTTTGGGATAGAGGAGCAGTGATACGCTTTTCCATAAAGCAATAAAAGCAGGGTTTGTAAAAATGTCTCAAGCATCCTACTAGACTCAGAAATATATGATCAAGCATAGCATTGCCAAAACAGCAATTATTGGTTTTACTATACGTGTATCTGAAATATTTTTCTTTAAAGTCTATATATAAGTCTATTTTGGCACCATAATGATGCTTTTTTCTATGTTTGGACTCTATTGTACAGTCACAATGAATGAAAGATAGCTTGATGGACTCTACAGTAACCTTTGGTCAATGAGTTTGCACATCATTTTACAATGACCTCAGCCAATGAGTGCTCTACCGTGTTATCCTAAATCATGTGGTATGATGGTATCCACCGTATTCTTTCTTTGTGCCATTTATTGTGTGCAATACTGACCCACAGTGACTTACAAAAATGTGCATATGATCACTCCAGACGTGCCACAAAGAAACAAAAGAATAGAATCATGCTGGATATTAACATTTGAGTTTTATGGTAGTTCCTAGCACTCTTCAAAATGCAAGTTTTATGGTGGTCCCTAACACCTTCAAGGGGAAGGACCAGGAGACAGCTGGGAATTGGTAAAGACCGATGCACATCTTTGCAGTCTGAGAGCATCAGCTCAGCTATGTGAATGAGGGTTGCAAGAAATGATGATCGAAGGTATTTCATGACTTTGGTGGATTTGAAAACATGGGACCCCAATTGCCAGAGATGCATGCTGATTATACTACCAAAGATACTATGTTACAACCATTCCACATGGAGTTGATTTCGGCTACGTTGTCCTGAATGCAAGCTCTCATGCTGAGCAAGGAATTCATGCACCAATAATAGAAGCTATCAGAGATCCAGGAAGGAAGTCGTGGATACAGCCGACTGGAGTGTCAGCTCTGCCTTCTTCATCCACGTGTCTGTGTGCACCTCTAGCCTCACACTGCATCTGAATTTTATTTTTAATCATTTCTTTTGGAGAGTGAACTCTCTGAGCACTCCTTGAGCTCTTTGTGCCACATTGATTCTTTGGTGTCTAGTTTAATGAGGCATAGTTAAGCTCTAAAATCCTGTTGAATTGAGTTGGGCCAGCATAAGGGAAGATAGCCTGAAGAAGATGGAAATTAAGCTGGGCCTTCCAGGGTGAGTGGTATGTCTGGCATCAGCAAAATCCCCAGACTCTGCCCGAGGGACCCAGCCTAGTCAAGCATTGGAGGCCTCAGGAGAGGATTTCCCATCATCAGGGGTGAGGAAGGCAAGAACAGAGCTGAAAGAATGGGGGGGGATTTTACTTGTCCCCATCTGCCCATCTTCTGCCCATCGAACCTGGGGAGTTTGGCAGAAGAGGGGGAAGATGAATTGTTACACTGGGTCAGCTTTATGGCCTGTGTAGTTTAGGATTCTGTAACCCACAGAAGTCCCAATGCAGCCATGTTAGATTTTGTCTCTGAAGTCAACGTTAGATAACAAGCACATCCATTATCTTGTGAAGTTGAATTCCAGTGCCTGGTGTATGTGCCCAAAATAAATTTTAGTGTATGTGTATCAGAAGGCAAGTATAATAATGTTCATAATAGCATTCTCTGTAAAAGCAAGACTTTGGAATCAGTTCAGTTGTCCACCAACAGAAAAATGGATAAATTGGGCTATTTTCACTGAGTGGAATACTATACAACAGTAAAAATTAATAAACCATAGCTAAAATGAAACAATGTAAAAATATCAGGAATATAACATTGAGGGGAAAAGCAAGTCCTAGAAGATACCACTTAGTATGATGCCCTTTATACAAAGTTTAAAACCTAGCACAAGAATATATTGTTTAGGCATTTATGCATACATAGAATAAACTGTTTAAAAAGGTTCGAACATGGGAACCCCAGGTCAGGATAGTAGTTACCTGTTTGAGGCTGACTGGTGAGACTATGAAGGAGAAACACATAGGTAGATATAAATGATTAGTAATTTTAAAAATCTTCTCAGAGTAGGAATCTAGGCCTCCTTTAAATATATATATTTCTCTAAATTATTTCCAAACTGCTGTGTGTTTTCTGCCTTCATCTTTTCTTAGAGGTAATAAAAGCCAAGTGTATTACCTACTATGTGAAGTAGTTCTTTCCTTTATTGATCCAACCTGTTAAAGACTGCCCAAGTGTACCTTCAGTATTGCTGGATTTTGTGAACCTTTGTTGACCTGAAAATCATGACTATGTGTGTTTCACACATTTTCCCCAGTCTTTTTTTTAAAAAATATTTTATTTATTTGATCAAGAGAAGCACAGCTAGAGAGGGAACACAAGCAGGGGGAGTGAGAGAGGGAGAAGCAGGCTTCCTGCTGAGTGGGGAGCCGATGCAGAACTCCATCCTGGAACTCCAGGATCATGACCTGAGTCAAAGGCAGATGCTTAACGACTGAGCCATCCAGGAGCCCTGTGCATTTTCCCCAGTCTTAATCAGGTCAGACAAACTAGCTAATTTTTTTCAGTACTGAAGAACCTTCATTTAATTTGACGTTTATGTACGGAGTATTGTGCTGTTAGGGGAGGGAAAAAAGTGCTATAGGAAAAAAAATTAACATAACCTCGGCTCTCAAGGAAGAGTTCAACTGAAGTTTTTTTTGTTTTTGTTTTTGTTTTTTTTAAAGATTTTATTTATTTGACAGAGAGAAATACAGCCAGAGAAGGAACACAAGCAGGGGGAGTGAGAGAGGGAGAGGCAGGCTTCCCGCCGAGCAGGGAGCCCGATGTGGGACTCGATCCCAGGTCTCCGGGATCATGACCTGAGCCGAAGGCAGTCGCTTCACCAAGTTTTTAAAATCTAAGTTGATTGTTCTACCTGTTCCTTTATTCTGTTATACATCTGTGGGGAAAAAAACAACACAACAACAGCTCAGCAAAAGAAACAGTAAGCAGAGTGAAAAAGGAACCTGTGAAATGGGAGAAAATATCTGCAAAGCATATATCTGATAAGGCATTAACATCCAAAATATATAAGGAACTCCTATAATTAAATAGCAAACAAACCAAATAACTTGATTTAAAAATGGCAAAGGACCTGCATAGACATTTCTCAAAATAAAATAAAGAAACAGCTATCAAGTATGTGAAAAGGCGCTCAACCTCACCACTCATCAGGAAAATGCAAATCAAAACCACTAGGAGATTCACTGCACACCTGTGAGAATGTCAAAAAGACAAGAAGTAAGAAGGGCTGACGCGGATTTGGAGGAAAGAGCCCTGTGCACTGCTGGTGGGAATGCAAACTGGTGCAGCCACCGTGTAAACTAGTGTGGGGTTTCCTCAAAAAATTAAAAATAGAGCTATCTAATGAGGGACAACTATGGTACGGTGAGTTAAGCAGGCCACTCTTCGTTTTGGCTCAGACCATGATCTCAGGGTCATGAGATCTAGTGCCTCATAGGGCTCTGTCCTCAGAGTAGCGTCTCCTTGAGATTCTTTCTGAAATTCTCTCAGTCCCTCTGTCACTCCCCCCTGCTCACTCGCTCTCTCTGTTTCCCTCTCAAATACATAAATAAATCATTAAAAAAAAACCTGGGACACCTGGGCTGCTCAGATGGTTAAGCAGCCGCCTTAGGCTCAGATCATGATCTCCGGGTCCTGGGATGGAGCCCCTAGTCTAGCTCCTTGCTCAGCGGGGAGCCTGACTCTTCCTCCCTCTCTGCCCCTGCCCCCACCTCGTGTGCAGGTGAGAGTGCTCTCTCTCTCTCTCTCTCTCTCTCTCTCCCTCTCAAATGAATAAATAAAATCTTTATTTTAGAGAGAAACACAGCGAGAGAGAGAACACAAGCAGTAGGAGTGAAAGAAGGAGAAGCAGGCTTCCTGATGACCAGGGAGCCCCATGAGGGGCTCGACCCTGGAACTCCAGGATCATGACCTGAGCTGAAGGCAGAGGCTTAACCACTGAACCACCAAGGCGCCACTGAAGAAATGAAATCTTAAAAAATAAAAAGAGCTATCTTATGAGGAGGAATCCCAGTTCTGGATATAGTTTCAAAGGAAATGACATCATTATCTCAAAGAGATGTCTGCACCCTCATGTCACTTGCAGCACTGTTCACAATAGCCAAAGTATGGCAACGACCTAAACGCTAAATATCTACCGAAAGCTGAATGAAGAAGATGTGAGACTTGGGGGTGTATGTGAAAATCCTGCCATTCACAACAACATGGATGAACCTGGAAGACATTCCACTAAGCAAAATAAGCCAGACACAGGAAGACAAATATTATTTACGTGTGGAATCTAAAATAGACTCAGAAGCAGAGAACAGAATAGTGGTTGTCAGAGGCTGAGAGAGAAAGAGAGAGAATGAGGAATTGCTTCACGAGATTATGGAGCCTGAGGAGTTCCATGATCTGGCATCTGCCAGCTGGAGACCCGGGAAGATATAATTCAGTCTGAGTCCAAAGGCCCGAGAAGCAGGAAAGCTGACGGTATAAATCCCAGGCCAAAGGCCAAAGAAGATGAATGAGATATTCCAGCCCAATCATAGATGCAAGGGGAAAAGGGTGGGCAAATTCCTCTTAACTCTGGCTTTTGCTCTAAAAGAGAAAATAATACCTAGAACATAATACCATTTATGTATATCAATAACACGAAACAGTTCTCAAGGATGAACATCTGTGTGTGTACAAGCACATCCAGTAAGTGTGCCATGGGTGTTCATGCGGAGCAGAGGAAAGGGTAGTGTGGATAGAGGATAAGAAAAAAATAGAACTGGAGAGGGGACCTGACGAGTCGGGAATGACCAACTGCTGTGAGCAGAAGAGAGAGAGAACGCGCATTTTGGAGTGAGATGGACTTCTACTCAGATCCCAGCTCTGTCACCTCCATTACTAATCATCCTTCGTTACTAATCATCCTTCCCAATGGCACCTTGTCGGGATTAAATGCAGGAAGGCAGGGTCTGCCGTGGGCTCAGCACTCCACACTCCAGCACTCAGGGAGAGTGAGGGGCACTGTCATGGTCAGCAGCACTGTCATCAACACTGAAAATATTTCAGTCTCTGAATTCTTAGCAGAAGATGGCATCCCTTGTCCACAGATCATGTCATGATAGACTTCCAAGACTTGCTCGGGTAACAAATGATAATTGCTGCATTTCTGTGCATAGCAAAGCGGTGAAGAATTAGAAATTCTGCTGAGATAAGTCTTGGGTGGAAAAAAACAGATCCAACTTGGGGGAAAATGCAGAAGAAAGGCCAGAATAAAGATATGTTGGGTGGGAGAAGCTACAAGCCAGATTCTGAGCACTGTGTGATAGGAACCCTATCGATGAGTCTATGGAGATTTTCAGGAAGACTATACACCTCATGAATATTTGGTGTAATCAGGTTCCTACTTTTCAGATCCATATGACTATCTGTCTTTTATTAAAACCTGCTCTCAAACAGGATCTGAAATGGCCAGCCTACTGTAAATGACCAATCACATTTCCCTAAGAGGCATTTGCATTTTTAACCAAAACTGGCATATCAAGAGCGCCTATGAGGGAATTCTCACAGTGGAGCTTTGGCTATCGGCAAGCAAGAGGGGGGAGACCTCTTTAAGAGAGGTGACAATGTCTAATGTCCTTTCCTCCCTGTGCCAGAGTTCCAGAAGAAGAAGGTACCCAGTACCATGAGAGCACAGGTGAGGACAGGAGGCGGTCCAAGGAGATATACAATCAGGTTGGAAAATTCATTAAGTATTTACATGAGAATTCAGGTTCCCCTTTGCTTCGGGTATGATCACATGACTGGCGAAGCACAAGAAGTAGAGCTGGGAAGTCAGATCTGAGAAGTTTCTGGGGGCTGATGCAGTGACGTCTCTGTGCCAGGTAAGGAGTCCTGGCACTGGGGCATGGCTGGGGGAGGCTTGCAGGGATGGGTAGAGGGAAGGAAGGCACAAGTGAGTGGAGATGCCATAGGGTGAGTTCGCTGGGGTGGGCAGAAAACAACTTTCGCATTTCTGAGGGCTGAAATTTCCAGGAAGGGAGAAAGAAGGGGAAACACATTGCATTTCCCTTCTTAACTGGAACTTTGGAAAAAAGTGACATAGAGGGTAGTTGATGAATCACAGCCTTCTGTCCACTCATCCATGGGAGGCTACAAGCTCTGGGTGCAGGGAGCCCAATGCCAGTCTCCCACTGCCACACACCAGCAGGGAGTGAGCAGAATAAAGGCCCAGGTAGACCTTGAGGACATGGGGACGTGCTTTCTTCAGTCAAGGCTTACTGGGCCAGTTGGAAGGTGGGGAGGAGGTGGGATGGGAAGGGGATGTCAGAGGGAGCTGGAAGGAGACAGGGTCACCTGCCATCATCTGGGGTTCTATGTGGCTTTCTTGGGCTGCAGAGGGATGTATAGGGGGTGTGGCCGACCTGATATGTGACCTGGATTCAGGGGTGGTAGGTGGGACGGTGCCTGGTGGCCCGGGACACCTGAGGGCTGACACTCACACAGCCATGTCCCGCTGTCTCCAGTCACCGTCTTCAGGAACTGGGAGTGGGTGGGAGGAGCAGCAGGGTCCCCCCCAGGACTCAGTGGTCAGCGCCGGTCAGCCTTTCCGGTAGGAAAATGGAGACAATAATTGTCTCTGCTTCTTTGGTTGCTGTGAAGATGAAAAATGAGTTATGACACGGTGTTAAGGAAAAAGAGAACAGCGGTGGAACAAAGCACTTAAATTTTTATTGCAGACCTCGTCCTGCAGGCACTGTGGGCAGGTCGGTCATGTGGGCGCTGACAGCCTTTCTTCTGTTGGGTGAGTCCTGGGGCGTCAACAGCGGCATAGGGACTGGCTGCGGGGACGGTGGGGGCTGGGGTTGTGGGGCGGTGTTCGGGAATATTCCTTAATTCCAAACAGCAGCTCACTATTTAGCTTTTGAGGATAAAGAGAAGGGGGTTTTCTCAGAGCCAGGGAAACTAAAAACAGAAGGAAACCAGATCTTGAGGCCCATGGAGTTTTCCCTGGTGAAGAGGCTTCTTACTTTCCTCTCACCCCCCGACATTCTTCAATTCTCATTTTGCAGTTCCAAGCAGCGGGCGAGCTGGTGAGTCTTCATGCCCCTCAGCCCAGGTTTTGACAGCTTCCCCACCAAGCCCTCTAAGTGACCTGCTTGGGCATTCCCCAATTCCTGGCCGTTGCAGGACAGTGTCTCTTCCCATATCTCCCCAATCCCTGTGACTCAGTTTGCCTCTAAGTACTTCGAAATGGGTACTGGGAGCTTGTAGTCCAGTGAGGTGGTGTCCTGACACGGGGACAGGTTAGTCATGTGGGCGGGGTCCTGGAAGCTAGAATTTTCTCAGATTTGCCACCCTTGAAACACATTCTGGGCACCTCACCTTGATGCTCTTTCCCACACTGGCCCCTTTCCCACACACCCAGCTACTCTGGAGAAACCCACATTGTCTCTCCACCCACCCTGGACCACCATCTTCAAGGGGGAGCGGGTGACCTTGCGCTGCGATGGGTACCACCCTCCCCTTCTGGAGCTCCGCCCCATCAGCACTCTCTGGTACTTGGGCCACCTCCTCCTGCCCTCTCACAAGAAGAGCATCGAGGTGCAAGCACCGGGCATGTACCGATGCCAGACACGGGGGGCACCTGTCAGTGACCCCATCCACCTCTCTGTTTCCAATGGTGAGTATCTGAGCATGGGCTCCGCTCACCTCCTCTGGCCATGCTGGCCCTCCAGTGGGAGAGAACACCGGGACACTCCCATGGGGGTGGGATATGGGGACTGTTTTGGGAGATAAGGTAAGGCTTGTCTGATCCCAAAGGTCCTTTCACCCCTCTGCCAGAGTGGGAGGCAATAAACATTTGTGCTTACTTATGAGACTAGCTCAGAAGGGCAGAGGCTCTGAGGACCTGGGATATGGGACAGGGTATTTGGGGGGGGGGGGTCAGGGAAGGAAAGAGCAGACAAGGGGGGGGTGGGGAGGGTCCATGGGCAGGCTGAGTGCAACTGGAAGAATTATTCCTGATTGAACAGCATGAGGGCCTCTCTGTGCTTCCCAGCAGCAAAATAGTGAGGATGAAAAAATTGTAAGGATGAAAAATGAATTATGACAGGTTGTTAAGAAAAAAAGAGCAGCAGTGGGACATACAATGTCTATGTAGAGGTCAATTCAGAAACTGACTTCCTGGAATGACTTAAAGGGTTTCAAAGCAGGATAAGAAAATTGCAATAATTCATCTTTTAGAGGACAGGTTAGCTACTCGGTAGGAACTATTACGTCATCTTAGCCCTATGGGCCACAATTTGTATTCAGAATTCAAAGATCATCACTTAACATCTACATGTACATCAGGTCTATGCTCCCTGGTTTGTTGTTCGGAAATTGATAGTTCAGAAATGATCCTGGCCATGAGAGCAGGTGGTTACTGATTGTGAATAGAGTAGCGTGCGGATTGTGACTGTTAACTCGCAGAATTCTTCCTCAAATGGCATCCAGAATATATTAGAGTTATACACCCATCAGGTATGATGACAATGGTGATCCGTGAATTCGAGGTGCTGTGGGAGTTGCCTAAGGCCGTCCTGCCGGGTTGGGGAAGTGTTCTGGGCGAGAAAAGGTCTAAGGATAAACCTGCAGGACAAGTAGGTCTCAACTAAAACAGATGTGAGGGTGAGGAGGGTCTCCTTGACAGGTGCAGAGGCCCTGGGCACAGAGAAGCGCCTGTGCTCCCAACATGTTCCCTGGGCATGGCTGCACTTAGCCTGCATTAGGAGTGGGAGGTGGGGACAGTGAGGGAGACACTGGGCAGGTGACAATACTGAGGTGGTGCTGGAAAGGTAAACAGGGCCCAGGTGAGCACGGTGGGTAGAGCATCTTGGGGAGCATAAACTCGACTCTGATGGCCATTACTCTTTGATGAGGCTGGAACCTAGAACCAGGCATCTTTGCCTTCCTAATCCCTAAGGAAAGACGGGAGCCCGTTGGCTTTCCTCTCTCCTCCCCTCCCAGTGCATCCAGTTCTGAGGCTCCTGGGGCGCCTGCCTGCAGCGTGTTAAGTGGGGAGGAGGCAAGGCACCTTGCAGGAACCGGGAGCAGGGAGGAGGAGAGGAATGGGAGGCCCTTCAGGGCTGGACTTCTCTGGGAGTCAGCCGGGTTGTGGGGACTGTCCTAGACTGGCTGATCCTGCAAGTGCCCTACGCGGCGGTGTTCGAGGGCGAGCCGCTGGTCGTGCGCTGCCGCGGCTGGTACGACAAGGTGGTCTACAAGCTTCACTACTACCACGACGGCAAGGCGGTGCGCTACTTCCCCTCCAGCGCCAACTACACGGTGCCGCAGGCGCGCGCCAGCGACAGCGGCCGCTACCAGTGCTCCGGCACCATGCGCATCCCCGTGGAGAGCGCGCCCCTGTTCTCCGCCAAGGCGGCCGTGACCGTGCAAGGTGGGGAACACCTGGGGCCCGGGAGGGAGGCAGTCGAGCGCTGGGAAATTCCGGTTAGGGAACCCAGGGGGGCAGGGAGGAAGGCTCAAGTAGCCGCCGCCGCGGATTTCTCCCCTAGTCCACGGAAGTCTTCGCCTCTCCTCCGCAGTGAAGGCGCCCCTGATGCCCCAGCCTGCGTGGGGACGAGTGTCCCTTCCCTCCCGCACACCTCTGGCTTCTTACTCCGGGTGGGACCTCCATATAGGGGGCAACTCTATCCAAGTCCCGGGCAGAAGGCGCGGCCGTGGTAGGGGTCCGCTGTGCGAGGGGGGCGAGGGAACCGCTCCGAGCACTCCGCGAGGCGGACTCGGCCACCGTCTCGCCCCGAGATCTAAACTGGGTGTCAATCGGATGTGACAAGAATCCTCTGGCCGGGAGTCCCCCCACCCTCTGCGAGCTATTCCCGTCCTTCGAGGCCTCGGCCCCCTGCCCTACATTTCAGAAGGCTTCCCCCCTCCCTCTGGCTCCTGGTCGGCGAGGAGCCCTCGCGGGAAACCCGAAGGACAGAGGGGTCGCGGGGCCGTGGAACGCGGGACCTCGTCCCCTGGGACCCCTGCGCCGGCCCACCGTGTACCCTCAGCCCCCGGAACCCCTCTCCGCAGAGCTGTTCCCGGCGCCGGTGCTGAGGGTGACCGGCCGGGCGGAGGCCCGCGGTGGGGTGGCCTTGCGCTGCGACACCCGCCTGCACCCGCAGAAGCGCGACACGCCGCTGCAGTTCGCTTTCTACAAGTACAGTCGCCCGGTGCGCCGCTTCGACTGGGGCGCCGAGTACACGGTCCCCGAGCCCGAGGTCGAGGAGCTCGAATCGTACTGGTGCGAGGCCGCTACTGCCACGCGGAGCGTCCGGAAACGCAGCCCTTGGCTGCAGCTCGCCGGGCGCAGTGAGTGACAGCCCCCTCCCCGGAGTTTCCCCCCAACCCATCCCACCCCACCCCCGGTGGGCAGCCCCGACTCCGCCTCCGCACCTCGAGTCTCCCCCGCGCCCCCCGGCCCTCCCAGCTCACCATCTCCGCCCTCCTCCCTCCACCTCTTCCCTTCTCTCCTCTCCACTCCAACCCCTCC
>PITA01020616.1:0-34494 GCA_004023965.1 Spilogale gracilis | reverse complement strand
AAAAAAAAAAAAAAAAAAAAAAAAAAAAACCTGCCAGTAAATGATGCAATGGCTTGAACAGTTCCACGAAATCCCCCAGGGATACTCAGACTCCTATTTCCTGCCCTAACTTGTCTCTCTGCCCAGGGTCAGTCCTTTGCCTGATCCTAAACCCTTTCCATTAACAGATGCTTAGAAAAGGTGCTGCTGAAGGGCCAGCCCCATGCTGAGCTTATTTAATCATTCCCCCCAGGAAATAATGGAAATTCCTGGCATTCCTATCAGGGAAAGAGGGTGAGCTCTGCTGGTGTCAGTCTTGAGAGGCCCTAGTGAGAGGAATGAGGGGATTCCTCCTTTACTGGTGGAGGTAGGTGACTTCGAAGCAGGGCCTTCTCCAAACCCAAACATGAAGCCAGGCTTCTAGAAGAGTCCTGGGAGGGGAGGGACAGGCAACCTGGTCCCTAAGCCCAAACAACAAGGAGTTGAGGCATCCAAGTATTTATCTTGGGCAGTTCCCCAAAGACAGTTTGGCATCCTCTTGGTAAACTCTTTCAATCCTCCACACCAAAAGCAGAAATTCACCATGTACCTCAGACAGAACTCGTCTTTCTGGCTGTTTGAGCGTAAAGGTGTCACACTTTTCCATAAGTTTATGTGGTCTTTCACACTTTTAGACATTTAGTTCCTCTAAAACTCAGCAAGAAACAGCTCAGTGATTTAACAGCGGTTACTGAGGTTTTGCATTGATGACTCTGGAGGATGGGTCTAGAGGACGGCGTACGTAAGGAGTAGGGTGGGGGCCGTTCTGGAGGAGGGCTGGGCTTTATTTCATACAGACTTCACATGCTGCTTCCACATGTCCAGCACTGTCCAGATAGTCTTGCTAATTTGAAATTATCATTCAAGGGGAAAATGGGAAAAGAAAAAGCACAGCGTGTTTGAAACTATGGGTATAGGGAGACCTGTGAAGTCACAGGTGAAGCAAACTATTCAAGGGCACACTTCAGTGAACACATTTAAGAAAAGGCATCTGATACCCCTTTTGGGACCGTAACCCCTAGATAATTTTTCAGTAGTTCTCTCAGAATTTTCCCACCTAGTTTTTACAAAAGACTTGAGTTCTCCCTCACAGAGGATGTTTCAACTTCTTGTTACTGTTCCACAGTTTACAATTTTTCAGAACTTTTTATCTCATTGCTATTAATACTCCCTGCAACTGAGCCCCACGGAAGCAATTTTGTCACAGTTTTGGCAAATACAAACAAAGGACATTTCCAGCTGCTCCCAGTTGGTCATTTGCAACCCTTAAATCTACCCATGACTTCCACAGGTAGAGTCACAGATCTCTTGCTCCTCCACTATTCCAGCTTTGGATGTCCTATTATTATACCAGATCAGATTCCAAAGATAACTCAAGACAATCAACGTAACCAAGGAAACAAAGTAGGTCTAGGCACCCTTCTGCCCCAGTACAGAAAGGAAGTAAAGCAGGCTCTAGAGGGAGGACCCAAAACATCCTGCACGATGCTCACCATTAGACACCCGTACCACCCACCAGGGTGCTGGGGCACAGAGCTGCTGTCCCCAGGTCTTCTCGCCTCTCATAGTTTTTAGCAGTAAAGCAAGAGGTATGACAACAAGAATCCATGAGGCTGCTGGAAATCAGAAGGTTCCAGGGGTCTACTAAATCTTAGGTTCTATGTTCAAGCAGCGGGACCAGAAGGCCCAAGAAGGAACTTATTAGAATAATGGTCAACACTTATGGGATGCTCATAGTGTGCAAAGCACTGTGCTAACAACCCCAGCATCCCATTTAATTCCACAACATCTTCACGGAGCTGGCCTAGTATGACCCAAATTCGACAACTGAGGAAGCAATATTTCACAGTAATGCACCTGAGGTCACACAGCTGGGGAGTGTGGGCACTCAGATCCAAACCCATATACCTGACCGACTGCCCATAACCTACTGTCCATACACCTAACCACAGCCCCTCACTGCCTCCAAGAAAGACAAAAAACAGCCAATAAACAGGAAAGATAACACCTGGCCTGCTGACCTCATGGAGTTGTTGTAAAGGAAAAACAGGCTTGTCCTTTGGAAAGATAAATGTGATATACAAATGTTAGCTGCATTTGCTGTGATCATTTCTAGACATGTTCTGGAACTCACTCCTCTTCCCACACGTCTCCCCTTCTCCTATGGAATTCTGATGCACTTATTCCTTGGAATGGAAATGACATTCTTCATTGCTTCTACTCTATATCATTTTAATGAAGAAAAATTTAAGAAAACAAAACTTGAATGCATTCATGTTAATTATACGAGTAATTAGAAGGCTTCAGAAGACATTCTTGGATCAACCTGCCATAAATTCCAAAATTTATAAATTTATATTTACCCCTTATAATATGAATTAATTCTCCTTCCTTTTCTGCTAACTACAATAATAAGGGGTAGTACAGGCATATGTGATATTTTTAAAGAAAACAGTAACTGAAAAATATGTAGAAAAAAATCACTGTGGTATATGTTGTATTCTATCTATAGAAAGTACAAATTAATATACAGGTGCCTCCTGTTCCAGAGAATGAACTCTGCCAGATTGTAACTATAGTTACATCTCAAATTAATTAGCTCTGCATACTGATACCAAGCAATGCTGGCCACGAGAGCCTGATTAAAGCTTGAAGATGCTTCCTTCATTAACCTTTCAGAGTTTCCCCTCACTGAAGCTTCTGTCAGAGAAGCAAGTAAGTGGCAAACCTGTCAGATTTAAGCCTGTCTCTCCCCCAGACACCTGTCCAGAATTCTGGGAAAGGGACTAACAAGCATGACATATAAATAGACTGAAAAACAGAAGACCTCCTTGAGACCGAAATGCAATAATGAATCCCCAAATAAACAAGGGATGAATGTCCTAAAATAATACCATGCCGCACTCAATTCCCGGTGAAGAGCACCCATTCTGCTCTTTATTGTAATTCTGTACCAAATTTGTGACTTTGCAAAAGCACACTATTATTTTATAAACAGTCCCGACTTCATGTTGCAAATGCTTCTGAACAACTATCTACAAATAGCTTTGGAAACAAGTCCCCAGGTAACAATCTGCTAGAACAGTGAGTGGCCCCTTTTCCCTGTGAATAATGAATCCCTGGTTCATCTGTAGCCTAAATTCAGTTATGCAAATCATAAACAAGACATACCTAAAGTTAGACAATAACTAAACCCTGTATGTTACCCAGTCTACTTTTGTAAAAATAAAAGCTGACAATATTACCATGTTAAGTAAATCCTACCTTTCCTTCTCTTCAGGAATGAGGTTTCAGACCTATCACGCTTTGATATTTCGCAGTGGTTATACCAAAACGTCCAGAGACTCAAAGAGCCCCTCATCTCAGGAGCAGGGTAACAGCACCTTTCTTCTATAGCACGGTACTTTGAAATCACTTGTGGTGCCTGGTATCTCTCAGTCTCACCACAGGCCTGTGAGGTAGACTTACGTCCCTTGGCAGGGGTCACTCTGCCCACTGGGCAGATGCAGCATCTGAGGCCCATGGAGTCTAAGCGACTGGTTTCAAGTCACAAGAGTAAGTAGGGGCAGGTTCTACAGGGCTGTCAGTTCTCTGGGTGCCTCCCACCCACACCACCTTACACCGACTTTGTCTTCCTGTATTGGTTCAAGTTTAACCATACCCGAAGGAATGGGTTCTTTGGATCTGATGCATTCAGTGACCAGTTTTGGCTACTTCCTAGGAACTGAAAACTCATTTACCTTCAATAAAACCTAGAGCCCGAGTCCTAGGGCTTGCAAAAATGATGAAGCTCCGTGATGGGGCCAACAGCCCACTTTAGGGTTCCAGAACTGCAGGGACCCTTCTAGGATATGGGAGTTGAATAATCACCTCAAGCCCATTGTGGGCCCCTTCCCTGAGACTGTCCTTGCCTGAGGGGTAAAAACCCAGCATCCAACCACAGCTCCACCTAACTTGGTTGAGCAAGGACTTATCTGGGCCTCCCCTTCTTTATCTATAAAATGAAAAGCTTCTTTAAATCATCTCAAAGGCTCTTCCATCTCCCAAAATTCTACTCTACCCCTAGGCCGGATATCCATCACTTTGACCAAATGCGGAATCCAAGAACTCTCAGTACTTGGACACCTCTTTCAGAGCCTTTTCCAAGATGTCCCACGTTAATTTCATCCCCATCATCTATTCATACCGTCTACTTTCACTCTGCTCTACCTCTCTGCTCATGTTCTCCAATACTGGTAAGTTGTTATCATGTGTCTTCTAAGTTTGTGATTTCCACATGTAATTCAACCCCCACAAATTAAATCTTTCAGCAACTTATTATTTGTATTTTTTTCACCAAATCCCCACCCATGTAGCTAGCTACATGGTCATAAAATTGTAAATAAAATTTCTCTCAAGGTCACTCTTTTTTTTTTTTTTTTTAAGATTTTATCCATTCATTTGAGAGAGACAGACAAAAAGAGCACAAGCAGGAGGAGAGGGAGGGAGAGAAACAGAGTCCCTGGCAAGCTGGGAGCCCAACACGGGGCTCGATCCCAGGACCTGGATATCATGACCTGAGCCGAAGGCAGATGCCCAACCATCTGAGCCACAGGTACCCTGGTCACTTATGTTTCTTAAAGAAACATTCTCTCGTGGTTCTTCATATCTCTACTAATGTCCAAATAAATATTTACAATCTACTGATTTCCAAAATAGGCAAGTCAATATTGATTTTGTCTTCTTTGGACAAGTTTGACTTCCCTCTTTATTTCTACCTTTTTTTTCTTTCTAAGATTTTACTTATTTATTTGCTAGAGAGCACAGGCAAGGTAAGTGGCGGGCAGAGGAAGAAGGAGGCTCCCCATGGAGTAAGGAGTCTGATGCAGGACTTGATCCCAGCCAGGACCCTGGAATCATGACCTGAGCTGAAGGCAGGTCATGATGCTTAAATGACTGAGCAACTCAGGCACCCCTATTTCTACCTTTCCATTTTGGTCTGTCCTGTCTTCCTTTCCTTTTGTCTTGGCTCCTGCTACCACGTTCAGTGAGCCCACCCCAGCTCAGCAGGAGAACAGAGGCACCAATCCCAAACAGGTAACGTGCAGATACAGGACAGTGGTATGCAGGAGGGGAGGAAAGTACCGAGCATCTCCGCCAGCACAGGGACAGAGGGCTGTTGGCTTGATGCCACTGCATTCCCATTGTAAAGCCCTATTTTTTCACAGAAAGTTTCACAGATGTAGAAGTATATGTCCAGAAGGAAGAATGTTAAAGCAATGAGGGAGCCAAGCAGCTGGGGACTGTTAACTTTAATCAAAGTCTAGCCAGGAGTTGTTTTTGTTTTTTTGGTTTGTTTTTTTGTTTTTTGTTTAAACAACAGGAAGTAGATTCTTTTACACACACACTCTCTTTCTCATACACACACACACACACACACACACACACACACGGGAGTGTGCGCTCACTCACTCACTCATTCTTTTCTCCTCTGTCCTTCTTCCTCTTGCTAAGGCCCAGGAACAAGCTGGACAGAACCACCCCAGTCCCCTTGAGCTGTCTCTGGAAGGCCGCAGTGCTCACTGGCAGTGCCAAAGCGTGGTCAGAGAGAAGACTCACGCTGTGTGCAGCGGCCTGGGAGCCACGAGACCCGGTTTCAGTTCCCTATGGCCACCATAACAGATTTCCACAAATGCGGTGTTTCAACACAACACCAGTCTCTCCTCTCACAGTCTGGGGGGCCAGAAGTCTGAAATCACCTCCACTTGGCTGAAATCAAGATGTTGGCAGGGCTGTGCTCCCTCTGGAGGCTCTGACCAGAAAATCCATTTCTTTGCCTTTTTTTAGCTCTAGTGACCACCTGTATTCCTTGGCCTGCAGCCTCTCCCCCCACTTTCAGAGTACATCACTCCAGTCTGCTTCAACCAGCCCACCACCTTCTCCTCTCAGTCATTTAATATCCCTTTCCCTCCCTCTTATGAGGACACTCTGATGGAGCTTAGAACCCAAGCAGATAGCCGAGGATACTCTCCCCTTCTCAAGATCTTCAATTTAATCACATCAGCAAAGCACCTTTTGCCATGTAAGGTAACATGCAAATTCTAGGGACTAGGACGTGGATCTCTCTGAGGGCCAATATGTAGCCTACCACAGGGCACCTGTGTCAAACTGGGATCCTGGAGAAAGTCTTCCTTTCACTTATCCGCTAAGTTATGGACATGAGACTTGAGAAAAAAGGGCAAACATGTTTTCTAAATATCAAAATAGAGTAATCTTGTATATTTTTGCCCCTGTCCTATCACAGATTTACCTTTCCCATAGTTTTGCCTATTAAAGCATCTGGTTTGTATTCAGTGAACCCCATGAGCATCCCCTTACTTCCCATGCCTGGGCACAGTTCCTGTTCCATTACCCTCAGGACTATGAGAAATCATCCTTCTGTTACACAGAAATTCAATTTCTAACCAAAACTGGGCCTCAGAACTACACATATCCGTGTGTGCCAAAGGTCCAGCAATGGCCTGTTACCACATCTCAGATCAGGCATGGAGAAGGAAAAGCGGTTGGCTAGAACTCACCAAACCTCTTGTAACCGAAGGACTGCACCTCCTCCTCCTCTGCAAAGTCGTCTGCAGGAGAAGAAAAGACAGTGTTAACCCTAGTAAGGCCCCAAAGCACAGGGTCAGTGTGGGATTCAAGGACTGTGATGCCCACCCACTCCACCCTTCCCTCTGCTCACACTTGTCCTTCTGCTTCTGGAACATGCCATGATGCTTTCTGAGAAAGACGGCAAGGTCCTCACATTGGCTGTTTCCTCTGGCTGGAGAGCTCTTCCTCCTGTTTTTAGGAGACTCCTTCTAATTCAGGTCTCAGCTAAAGCATGACATCTCTGGGATGTCTTTCTGGACCACAACCACCTGGCCATCCCTGTTAACCACCCTATTTTAATATTACTCTCTGATACCATCCGTGTGTGTGTGTGTGTGTGTGTGTGTGTGTATGTGATCTTATCTTTCTTCCATGAGCACACACTTTGTGTTATTTCATGAACAAATCCCCCATGCCTAGAATGGTGCCTGCTAAAACCTGGGGCAAAATAAATTTTGCTGAATGATGACTGGATAACCAGCTGTCCAGAGGGTTACATTATTGTCACAGGACTAAGCCTAAAGCCTTCCCTCTCAGATGCCAGGCTCTGGGGTCATGTCTAAATGTGGCATCTCGGGAGCCCAGCATGGCTTCTGCAGTGACAACCGAGTCCTTCCCCACTCCTTTTCCATTGGATAACTGGGACCTACAGATGGTGTCCCAGTAAACGCATTTCAAAAGACAGCCTTGTTCTGGGAATTCCCAAACGTAGGCCCCTCTAGAAACAGAAGAAATAGGTCAGCAAAGCCTTCGAATCCACCACCACAGCCCACCCCCTGACCAAGACAATGACAATGTGATCTTCATCACACTGATAAAGAACCTATTTCACAGTTCTGCCAAGTATGGGTCTGGTGATTTCTTGTGCAACTTCTGATGGCAAGAAGAAGTGTCAAAAATAGGCCTTTCCCGGGAGCCCAAATCAATTAATCTTGAGCCGGTCACCATGATCTCACTAGCACTCAGCTCTCTCCCCAAAAGCGGTTCAGTTCCAAATCACTTACTTGGACCAGGGACTGCCAAGAAGTGGGGCTTCAGAAATGAGTGAGACGTGGTACCTTCTCTCAAGCTGACAGGCTTTCAAGAGGGGGGCGGGTAAAGCCTCTGTGATCTTTTTCAGATGTCAAATGGGATGCAGGACGTGGATCTATCTGAACCTTGAAATGTCATGGAAAAACCCAAGACTTATGACATCGACAACACAACGCAGTGGGCCTTGGAGCACTAAGTGTGTAATGAGGTGCCAGAAAGCACTGGTGAGAGAGCAATTACTTCCAGCAGAGAAAGAAGTGTGACAGCTCTGTGTTTTATCATTGTTTCCTTATTCAGAGTTCAGGGAAGAGATCTTGTTGGGAATCTAGAAAGCCAGGTCTTCATAATTAAAGTGGTCTCCCATGCCAAAGACTAATGCTTTAGTTCTTTCTACATGTTAGAACATGCTTACATCCCAGAGAACAGCACCTTTCTCAGTCACTCAATGACTGGGTATTTCTACAAATACATGTTAAGCTCCTCTGGGCCAGCTTTATCAAGTAATCCTATCCTATTAATGACTGACTAGCTTTCTCAATTAATGAGAAATCCTTATCTGCTGCATCTGCTTAAAAATTCATATATTTATTTATTCACATAGTCAATAAACACATGCTTATAGCCTAGTGGGGTCAATGAGACATGAACACAAGTAATGGTACCGCCCAGACATCATCCTACCCTGCCAGCTCCAGCCCCTCCTCCAGCCGGTCACATCTGCAGAAGGATCCATAGATGCTGTGAACCAAGGAGGCATCACTGAGGAGCTCACGGTGGAAACAAAAGGGTGATTTATGCTGTACCCTCTCATAGCAAACAGCTTAAAATTTCTCATTAGACATTTGTTTTTCCCCCACCAAAGCTTCTTTTCAGCAGGCCTACCATTAGTTTGTTTGTTTGTTTTCTTTTTCCTCTCTGATCTTTTTCCCATGCAGCATTTAGTCTGACTAACTCCTGTCTCCTTCCTGAAATATCCCTGGGAACTTCAAATGTCTCATATTTTTGTTATCAAAGCAATTCAGCTCTGTCTCCAAATTAACATACTCAAACCCATTCAGGAGTTCAAGAAAACAAAGGCCTTCCAGGTGACCCCTAAAAAAGACTCAGGGATCTCTTGGTTCTTAAGTCTCATCTCAAAAGGATCAGGAATTCTTACAGTGGCTACAAAAGAACACAAAGTTTTGTCTCATTCAACTCTACGACTAGAAAATCATGAGCTCTGAGGGGTATAAGTAAAGTACAATAGATCACATCGCACTTGGATGATCAGGGTGAGTCTGAGAGAGAAGTATCTTAGATGAGTATTCTTAACATTTTTCCTCTGGAGGGAAAAATAGGATTTGGGAAACACAGCACACTATATCCCTTTTTTTGGCAATTCACAGTGGGTTTTTTTTTTTTAAGATTTTATTTATTTGATAGTGAGAAACACAGCTAGAGAGGGAACACAAGCAGGGAGAGTGAGAAAGGGAGAAGCAGGCTTCCCGCGGAGCAGTGAGCCTGATGCGGGGCTCGATCTTGAGTCTCCAGGATCATGACCTGAGCCGAAGGCAGTCGCTTAACCAACTGAGCCACCCAGGCGCCCCTCACAGTGGTTTTTGAACTATTAGAGATCTAAGGAGTGCTAACAGAAAGAGACAAAAACTTGTTTTTGTTTTACTCCCTGTTTTCAACAGTTGACCTTAGAATCCTCTTCTCATATCCTTAAAGGCTGGGTGAAGTTGGTCAGGTAATACTTACCTACGGTTCATTAGGCCCCCAGAGCCCACTGCCACATTTTCCCAACTGTGCAGCCAACAAACAGACCATTCATTTTGGTGCTAGAGTCAGAGAAAGAAGCCACAGCTGATGGCTCTATGGCTGTGTGGGCAATCCACATCAAGCTATACAAGCCCCGGGAGAGAAGATGCGAGGTCAAGTGTTCCTAACTACAGAACATTTTAGAGGGTGGAAGACTACAACGGGGCCCACTGTGGCAAACAGATGGGTTTGAGGATGACAAATAAGGCTGACATGAGGTGCAGTGTTGGATTCTGTTCTCAAACTCTTTTCCTCACACCCTATAGACCCAAGCTAAGTGCATCCCAGACTGTCTTTATAGGACTGAGGGCCCGTGGACGTGACAATCTCAATGAGTTCAAGTGAAGACGCTCCAATCAATTTGAGGACCAAATATGTGATGCCCTGTAGTTAGAATTTACCTGTCCTTCCCCTACACTCCCTTTGCGTCCTACTGACAGCATGTTCCTTCCTCTGCCCCACATTCCAGTTCCTGGTTTTCATGCCATCAGATAGAATGCCATGTGAAAACAGGAAACTTGTGATGTTGTAGTCTCTGCAGCTAGTACATTTATGGTATGCTACAGATACTCAATAGCTATTGAAATTAAGTAGATTACAGAGTTATACCTATGTCTATCTCTACTACCAGCCGATGAAGTCCTAAAGGAAAGAGCTTAAATATTTTTCTTTTTGAATATCCACCGTGTTTGTGGAAAATAAGGGAACTAATATGTAGCTAATACCATATCCTGTATGTCTGGTACTTCCCTTTCATGATGCTTCTGTCTTACAGATGAGAAAACTAAGGCTTGGCACAGGGGTCTCACAGCTTATGAGTAGACAGGACCAAGATTAAGACTGAGATCTGGCGGGCCCTTGAGTTCCACATCATGATGGTCATAGACCCAAGAAACCGAACGCGGTGCTAGCAGCTAAGATGCAATGCTTTCTACCACAGAATCCTGAAAAGGCTAAGGAATTTGGGGCACGGGTCACTCTTGAAGGAGAATCAAGGTAAGGTTAAAACAGGAGGATGGGATGAACATATATTAAAGAAGCAATTGACTATAACCAAAAAGATAGAAAACAGATGTTGGTGAGGATGTACTGAAATCTGAAGCCCCATATGCTAGTGGAGGCAATGCCAATGGTGCAGTCACTTTGGAAAATGGTCTGACAGTTCTTCAAAAGGTGAAGAACAGAGACACCATATGATGTGGCCATTCCACTCTAGGCATACATACATCTAAGAGACACAACACATGTCCAGACAAGAACTTGCACAAAAATGTCCATAGCAGTATTCGTCATAATAGAGAAAAGTAGAAGCAACCTGTATGTCCACGAAACAATGAATGGATAAATTAGCATACAGACATACAATGGAGTATGACTCAGCTATAAAAAGGAATGAAGCACTGACACACACTACAACAGGGATGACCTTGAAAACATACTAAGTGGAAGAAGCATCATGACAGCCTCTGTACTATACAACGTCTTTTATAAGAAATGAAATGTCCACGTGAGACAAAAGCAGGTCAAAGGTTGCCTAGGGCTGGAGGTTTTAGGGTGAAATGGGGAGTGAATGCTAATGGGCATGGGATTTATTTTTGGGGTAAAAGAAATGTTCTAAAATTGATTGTAATGATGGCTTAAAAATCTGTGAATATACCAAACAAAAACAAAGCAAAACAAAAAACCCCACTGATTTACACAATTCAAATAGTTTGTGTGGTATGCAGGGGGGGAGGGGGGGAGGGAAGCAGCTGGACCCCCCAAGTATCCCTACCAAGCTAGATAACCGGCCCTCCCTGACTACAGCAGAAGGTCTAGGTTTATTATTCAGAGAAGTTAAAAACAAAAGGTCTCTTGTCTAGAGGACACCAGGAACAGCTGAGATGAGGGGACTGTTGTGGAATGGGGAAAAGGCTAAAGTTTACACACTGAACATCCAAACGTGTGGTCCTTCTCTCCCACTCAGTCAGCCAAACTGTACCCTTCAGGCCAAAGACTGGAAGGCTCTTCCTGGGAAATCTGACCAGTTAAGAGACAAACAAACGAATGTTTCTGATTCATGGAGGTCCCCAGTGGAACTGTCCAGCCAGGTCAGCGTAGAGTGATAGTCACAGTTCACAAATCCCACCAAAACACAGAGGTTCTAATTAACCTTTATAATATCCTGCTCCTACTATCCTGGTGATGAGAAGACACCAGACATCTGACGCAGCCTCTAACAAGGCAAAGATGAAAATAAAGAAACCAGAGAAAGAAATTTGGAGGAAATGCATATTATGTGACATAATAAAAATTTCAAAAAAAAATTCTACCATTAACATCCTTAGAGAGGTAAGAGAAGATAATGCATCCATAAAATTAGAACAGGATGCTATAACAAAGAAAGAACCACAGGGAAAAAGAAAAAACTCTGGGAAGTTCAAAGTATGATCCCCAAAATAAAAACATAATAGAAGAGCCGGGAAATAGAGTTGACATATTCTTTTTTTTTTTTTTTTAAGATTTTATTTATTTGACAGAGAGAAACACAGCCATAGAGGGAACACAAGCAGGGGGAGTGAGAGAGGGAGAAGCAGGCTTCCCGCTGAGCAGGGAGCCCGATCTGGGACTTGATCCCGGGTCTCCGGGATCATGACCTGAGCCGAAGGCAGTCGCTTAACCAACTGAGCCACCCAGGTGCCCCGACATATTCTGAGAGTAGGAAGAAAAAAGCAAGTAAATAGAAAAGCTCAAAGACAAAAATTTTTTTTCTAGAGAGTCAATTCAGTGGGTCCAATATTCAAATAACAGTTGTTTCGAGGTAGAGAACCATCAGAGGAAGAAATGACAGCATTTTTCAGTACTGAAGGATAGGAATTTTGAGAGAAAGGGTCCATTACTTCCCAGCACAAAGGAAAGAGATCTTTTCCAACGCACATCACTGTTCTCAGAACACTGAGGACAAAAAGAAAATCCTAAAAGCTTCCAGACAGGGAAAAAGAAAAAAAAAAACGTTACATAAAGGGAAAAAAAAAAAGAAAAGAAAAGAATGACCTCACTTCTCAACAGCAAAACTAAACGAAAATTGATCAATGCCTTCAAAATTCTAAGGCTAACTTATTTCCTACACAGAAATCTCTCCAACAAATAAGTAATATAAAAATCTCTTCAAACCCAAAGATCCCTCCAAAACATACCTCTCATACAACTTCCTTCAAGACATTAGAGAATGCATTCCACTAAAATAAGAAACAAACCTAGAAAGGTAGGTGTGTGTGTGTGTGTGTGTGTGTGTGTGTGTGTATCCATGTGCATGCACACTACACACCCCAATCTAATCCTAACCCTGAGGAGGTCAGAAGGCTCCAGGGAGATTTCGTCAAAAAAGATGGAAATGAGAGAATGTCTACTGTACGTGATACACCTGCATAGAGATCCAGGAAACTGGAAGAGATCTGGGGATGGATGATGAGGTATACATACGTAGGAAGCTAAGCAAACAAAGTTAACAAGAAGCTTATTAACTCCAGAGGAAGAAGAGTTATGCAAGAAAGAAATAGGAGTCAGCTGGGAACACTAAATATTGGTTTGATCAAGACTGTGATGTAATATAGATTGGGTTGATGGAGGGCAACTGAAGGCGTCCATGAGGGTGTTGGGTGAAGATGAAGGGTGAAAGAACTAAGTCCTTATCTGCTATAAAGGGAAGTTAATATATAATGCCTAAACTCAAAATAATGGTAGTAATAAGAAGGAGGAGGAGGAAAAAGAGGAGGAAGCGTCCCATAAGCATGTCACTTTAAGAAAAGGCACTGTGGCAGAGGGTCTGCATAAAGGACTACCAATAATTCTTTCCATCGCTCCATGTGCAAGTCCATTTCCACTCTCTTGAATCTGGGAGGGCCCTATGACTTGCTCTGGCTGATGGAATTTGCCAGAAGTGGCAGTGGATGACCTCAGGAACCGGGCCTCAGATGCCCTTCAGCTTGTTTTCATCCTCCTGGCAGGCAGCTACCATGGGCAATGTCCGACTACCATGCTGGACTGGGGGGCCCCAGAAGAGAAGATCTCTGGAGGATGAGAGACGATGAAGGGAAGGAAGCCATTCCGGTCACCCCATTGATGCCCAGCCATGGTGGTGAGGCCAGCCAGCCTGGCCACCACCTCAGGAAGCAGAGGCCAGCCCAAATTGCAGAATCTTGAATAAACAACTGTTGTTTTAAGCTGCAGGGTTTGGGGATGGTTTCTTAGGCATCAGTAGATAACCACAAGAAAAGTAAATGCCAAAAGAAAATGCTAAACATGGTCTGAAGAGGCTACCTCCGGGGACTGGAAAATGATGAAACGAAGATGGGCCAAGCAGGCAACTTCTGTTTTTAATAATAAATCTCATACATAATAAATATTTGTTGACTCCTTGAACTATGTACATCTCTGACTTTGATTTAAAAAAATAAAGCAAACAAAACAAGGGAATGTGGGAGGAAGATAAAAGGCAGGTAGACAAAAATGAAAGTGCTCGGTCCTACAGATGCTGATGACCAGACAAGGTGCAAAAGTAAGTCCAAAGTCCACCCTGCTCCAAAAAGCCGGCGTGAAGAGTTCAACCTGCAGCAACAGAATACAAAGTCTGGACTTGCTGCCTTCAATCCCTGGCACAATGTAGGTCCTGATGAATGCCAGATTGAACAGAACAAGTTCAGACTTTTTTAGGAGCCAGGCTGAAGGACCGTGGACAGAGGCTAAGCTGAATTCAGACCTCTTTCCCACATGTTTGTATCCATCAGCTATTGTGTGCTGTTTCTACCCCAGTGTAGTCCCAGCTCTTATAAAGCCATCACTGTCAGAACACATCAGTGCAGACCCATCGGGTGGTAAAATGTTTAACTGCTTCCAAACCAGCTGGTAAACGTGCTCTGCTGGGAACATTCCTGCCAGCTCTTCCTGTGAGTTCCCTACCTACTGTAGCAGGTCTGGGTGGTGAGGAGAAGAGAAAGTGCCCTTGCACTTCGCGGCCAAAACCCCCGAGTCTATAGTCACCCTCCACTGGCCAGTGCTGCATGGAGGAGCTTTCATGGAGTTAGTGGTCTGGGGAAGGGAGGTCTCCACAGAGTGTCACCTGGGTTGCTAAATATTTTGGACACCCTCTGAGACACTGTTCTACTGTTCTGGAGGACTTTTTTCCTAAAGCTAGACTGATGTACTGGTAAATCTTGGGCTTTGGAATTTTAAGACTGGAGTTTGAACACTGGCTCAACTTTGGGGCTCGATCCCACGACCCTGATCCCATGATCCCAACTGAAATCAAGAGTCAGACACCCAACTCACTGAGCCACCCAGGTGCCCAATGATTGAGTTTCAAAAGACACAAAACTCCAGTCTGAAGTGAGCATCAGGGGGAGGTCAACAGCAGGGAAGTTTGGTTAACAAGGGTAATATGTGGGATGTATTCAATGTGGTCTGTAGCCAACTGGCACTGAAGTATCCAGATGATATTGAAAAAGATGTATCTTAGGGGCACCTGGGTGGCTCAGTTGGTTAAGCAACTGCCTTCAGCTTGGGTCTTGATCCTGGAGACCCGGGGTCAAGCCCCACATGGGGCTCCCTGCTCAGCGGGAAGCCTGCTTCTCCCTCTCTCACTCCCTCTGCTTGTGCTCCCTCTCTAGCTGTATTTCTCTCTGAAAGAGAGATGTAAAGAAAAAGATGTATCTTAATGAATCTGAGCTGTAAAAACTGAAGAGAGAGACTCTTTAACTTTGATTTAACCGTAAGAACCGAACTGGTACTATCTGTCCTGGCTTCATAGCCTTCTAAATATAAAACCTTATGTGGCCCCTTGCATAGTTTGCTTTGCCCTATGGGCATTTCTGGGCCACAGTTGTTAAGTATTCTGCAAGGAAATGAGCTCAGTGCAGTGTAGTAAAATACAGAGTTTCAGAATAATTTTGATGGGGTAATTAGATCTGCCTTCCAGGCTTCTCCCCTACCCCATCCCAAATGGATAAAAAAATTTGTAGCCATTTAAATACTTCTAGATTATTCCAAATATTACAGAAGATTTATTTTGTTTTCTTAGCTGCTTTTCAACTTTTATATTTTGCAACAATGGGATCACTTTTTAGTTCAATGGTATGTTTTACTGGGTCAATATTATAGACAAACTACCCCAATTTTGGGCACAACTTATAATTCTGATGCTTCTAAAAACAGCAGATACTTGTTTTTAGGGTAAAGAGAGATACTATACCATTTTTCCTTCCTTTATAGTCCACCAAGATTGAAGTGATTTTTGTTGTTGTTGTTGTTACTTTCACCACTAAATTTGTAGTGGGGGCTAAACCAGATTTTCCCCAGGAGCCAACTTCAACAATTTAAAAAGAAACAAATATAACACTCAGACTCTGAATGGGTAACTACAGGGGAGAATACATGCTTCCCTTGCTTTAATGAGGGACCCCCCCAATCCAATCACATTGGTCAGGTTAATAGTAAGAAAATCTGGAGGAAGATGAATCACTCACTCAAATTTTATAAGGGCTCTGGAAGGGCCTCAAATACATGGATCATTTGTCAAGAAAAAGTAATACTGTCCATTTCTCTGGAGACATGCAAAATAACTGGTCTTTGCTAAACCTCCCCTCCCATAAATAAATAAATAACAGATATATCTATTTTGTTTGGAAATCACATAACTTTCGGTTGTCCAAACAATTATGCCAAAATAATATGTTGTAATTAATTACAAATGATAGACCAACATTGAACTTAGGAGACAAAAGTTCAATTTTCTCTCACCTCCCATACTGAAATGTCATATTTCAAGGTTGTGGGGTACCAGAATGCACCATTTGCCTCTTCAATTACAATTAGAATAATGCAATCTGAAATATGAACTCTAATTCAAGATAATGGATCAAGATGCATCATCCTTCCAAAGGAAAATATCCCTGGCTTCAGGCAGGTTGTTCTCTCCTTCTGTGTCCTCTCACAACATCTATCTGAACTTCATATAGGGCACTTTTCACATATTACCTTAGATTACAGTTGTTTATGCATAAGCCTTACACTGCCCATCAGACTGCAAGCTCCTTGAGGACGGGCTATATATGTACTAAATATTTGAATGTCTCAATAATATATTCAATGAATTCAAATGAATATTTGAATATATTTAATATAAAGAATATTTGAATATATTTAAATAATATATTAAAGAATAAGTGAAAGCTAGTTAGGATTTGGTGGCCCAAAGACATAAAAAAAAAAAAAGACAGCTTAATGAGAAATCAACACTGGCAGTGAAATGGACATAATCTCATACAGTTTTTAAAAAATACATATACATACCTCTGTCCTAATAGTTCCTTCTTCTAAAAATAGGTATATATATATATATATTTTTTTTAAAGAATTTATTTGTTTATTTGACAGAGAGAGACACAGCAAGGGAGAGAGAAGTAGGCTTCCCACTGAGCAGGGATCCCACGTGGGGCTTATCCTAGGACCCTGGGATCCTGACCTGAGCCGAAGGCAGTGGCTTCACAACTGAGCCACCCAGGCGCCCCTGTCCTAATAGTTCCTTAGAGACAAATTTGTTTTATGTTTTGATTCTTTTATGTCATGTACTGGATAAAATGACACCGGATTTGAGATACAGACCTTTAAAATATTATGTCATTATCAGTAGGCACCTGAACAATGGTGCTCCAGGAAAATTAGTGCTTGTAGGCAAATCAAATGTATTTACAAATATCAAATCAATTTTCTACAACTTTCATAAATGAGAAAAATCGTATGATTTCCCTAGAATTACAAACTCACTATAAACATGGTCCCTGCATTTTCAGTAGGGTTGGTTTTCTGTTTGTTGTTTACTACATTACAATGATGACAAGAACGCAAGAGAGAGCAGCTGGAGGAGGACCAACATCAACACTCCTCCTATAGAGAGCATAGCTCCCTCCACTCCCTGAGGTCAGTTTTAACACATTCATAATTTGAAAATGACTTTCCTTTCAAAACTGAACTCTGTTCTTCATGGTATAAACTGTATCACCTGATTAACTTAAATGGTTCATAACTGGCAATTTTATTACTGCCTAGAGGAAGCAGCAGGTTACAATTACACAGTATTACAATAACTAAAATGTCTTGAGTTTTCCTTACCTATTACACACCATTCTAAAGAACTGATCTATCCTAACCTATTGAATCCACCAAAAAACAAATAAAAATGGCATTGGGCAGATGCCATTACTATTTCCCCTTTGACAGATAAGGAAACCAGACCCCTCAGGGGAGGTTAGGTAATTTGCATAAGGCCCCCAGGTCCTCTGGTTTCACAGTCCAGACTCCTTGCCAGCACACTAGAATTCTCAGGTTCAACTCCTGGGACCACTACGTATGATGACATCTTATAAAATGTTATAATTTACAATATGTATTTTCAGTTAAAAGGGTGGGCTATTTTGCCTGTGAATAATAAGTTGTTATATAAATACCAGCTAGTTTCCCAACATTTCTGTGTCTTAAGGAAGTGACTAAGGCTCAAAGAAGTGCAACTGCTTCCACAAAAGCCAAGGACAAGTTAGGCAGAATGTTTAAAATCCAATCTCTCAAGCCAGTGACTACGACCTCGTGTGATACAGATTTGTAATCCCAAACCATTCAGGAAGCATAAAGGAGTCACATTTAATATATCCAAGTCCAGGAGCACCTGGGTGGCTCAGTTGGTTAAGCGACTTCCTCGGCTCAGGTCATGATTCCGGGGACCCGGGATCGAGTCCCACATCGGGCTCCCTGCTCAGTGGGAAGCCTGCTTCTCCCTCTCTTACTCCCCCTGCTTGTGTTCCCTCTCTGGCTGTGTTTCTCTCTGTCAAATAAATAAAGTCTTTAAATATATATATATCCAAGTCCAATAAATTTACTTAATTTTAAAAATTTCTTCCACGTGGAAAAACACATTTCCTTATATTCTAAGGAGTACTGATTGAATATGCGTGATAAATTTGGGGGTTAGCTCTATGGCATCTTAACTAGGGACTACTAATTTCTATTTACATTGGCTTTCACTGCCATATAATTACAAAGGTCCCATACGTAAGCAATCAGAAAGACCTTTTCAAGGTCCTCTATTGGTTTGGGCTCTTCAAACATCATCCACTTAAACAGAAATCAAATCACCGCCTGATTGAAAGTTACCTCCCTCAGGCTCTGCTGGTGTCCTTACAAAGTGTTGTCAGCAGTAAAATAAAATACTTTCTATGAATAATGTCTATCCTTCCCTAGCCCTTGCTCAAATGTTTATTACTGTCTCCACTCCTACTCTTCTATTTTTATTTATTTTTTTAACTGATCATCTACTGGTGGTTACAGCCTATTCCTGAAAATGCCACTTCTGACAATGTTCTGTTTTCTCCTGGCAAACCTGTCAGCAAGACTGTGGTGTAGAGGCTGTTTTCAGAGTTGCTGGCTTCAGTGGGCCATTCACAGTCATTCAATCAGTCATAAGCAAAACCTTCTAAAGATAAGCTCTACACACCACAAGGACCCTGGAATCTGCTTTATCTTTGCAGAGCTCCTGTCTAGAGAGGGTCCTCTAGTGGCTGGCTGAAGGGCACAGCAATTTCTTTAGACCTTCAATGCCAGGTGATTGTCTGAGTCCAGACGATGGCACCTTCTCTACATTGTGCACTTAGTATCTAGTGGAATGCAGCACAAAGATGGTTTGACTGAGTGGAATATTAAGGTTTGGCTAGGAAGGAACCTAAGCTAGAGGTGTAACACGTGGATTCTGTGCAGTCTGACTGCCTGAGTCTGAATACCAGTTTGGCCACTGACTAGCTGGATGCCCTTACGAGTAACTGTACCTCTTTGAGCCTAAGTTTTCCTATCTGCAAAATGGAGAAAAGCTTGACATGTGTTCAATAAATGCTAGTTATTATTAGAGAGAAAAATAATAAGTGGGCATTAATGGCCATCAGTCACACCTAAGAAGTTGTTTGTGAGCATAAACCATGGTTCATAGCAACCTGGTCTTTGGCATTTATCTTCCAACACAGGACCCTGTTCCCTGCCTCTAGCCTCCAGTCCACACCCAGGAACTCTGGAAGCTGGGAGAGAGTGAGCCTGTGCCTTCGGAATGGCAGAAGATGGAGGGGGCAGAACCAGCCAGGCAGAGCTGACCCTGTGGCAGGGGTAGACTCTCTTCACAGATGATTACCTCTCAGACCTAGAATGCTGTCCCCCCACCTGACTGCCTGATTCTTCCCACTCTGATTCACCAGCTGAAGTTCTAAAGCACCACAGACACACAATGCCAACAAGAAGGCTGTGCTCTGCCAGGGCTCCAGGCTTCCTCTCCCAGGATCCCACCCCTCCTTCCTACCATGGGGAGACATGTGTCAGATTTGCCCCTGAGAGATTACTCACATGCTGTTTTTGCCCCAGGTAAAATATGCTTTTCTTCTATCACAAAATTTAAATATCTATTTTCCCATCTGAAAACTCACACTTTGAGGTCCATTTAGCTTCCTTTGGTGCAGCTGCTTCAACTGTTTTAAAATACTATTTTTTAAAGATTTTATTTATTTGACAGAGAGAGATCACAAGTAGGCAGAGAGAGAGGTGGAAGCAGGCTCCCCGCTGAGCAGTTAGCCCTATGCGCCTGGATCCCACCACCCTGAGATCATGACCTGAGCCAAGGCAGAGGCTTTAAACCACTGAGCCACCCAGGCGCTCTTAAAATACTATTTTAATGAGTGTTAATTCAGAAAACAAAGCACCTGGTTTGCAATAGTTTGAGAGCTATCATCTGCCAGCTTTTCCCTGACATACCATTATCAGTGAATGAGCTGCATAGTGAAGGCAGGAGGGGGCGTGACTGAGCACAATCTTAGGAAATTGCAGAGGAGACCTCAGGAAAGAGCTGTACTTAGCAATAATTAAGCCTCAGATTAAGAATGTTAAGCATCCCCAAACTAATGAAAAAGTCAAAAGTATAATTACATTGCAAATTTACCTTCCAAAAGAAGGGCAGCCCCAATTCCAATCAGTGAAGGGAAAAAGGCCTCATTTTGTTTCCAGTTCTTTCTATAAAACATGATGCTTTCAATGCAGTCAGCCCTTACACTTGTTTATGTATCCCAGTTAAGGACAAGAAATCTTAGAGACAGTAGTAAAGCAAGGAGCCCATGAGTCCAGAAAAACAACTGGCAATAGACTGCTTATCAGAGCATTTTTAAAATATTATCACCAACAATATTTTAGAAATATTTATATACAAGCATGCAAAAATAAGCAGCAGAATACTATGTTCTGATGGCACCAACCTCCTCCCTGTGTTAAATTAGAAAAGTGGTTAGGACCTCTGTGGTCCCCTGTGGTGGTAGTTGGTTTTGGCCATCTCTTAGGCAACAAGTGCTACTGCTTTAACTCAGCAATATTCCCAACTTTCAGAACTAGAAATGTGATTTAATAATGACACACCTAACTCTGGGGGAGTCAGATTCCTTCAAAAAGAAGGTGAATATTTATCCCAAACCATGAGATTAACGGTACAGTACAGCTAATTGAGAATGAAACTGGAAGTTAAAACAAATTTTGTGTTTTAATCAGTTTGGAAGAGTGCAAATATTGCAGCAACAAGGCAAGTAATTTTCTTCTGGAAAATATATGATGATGTCATTATTTTGGTACTTGAGATTCCAAAGATGGAAGAAATAAAACAGAGACAAATATTTGCTGAATGCAACAGATAGATGGCGCTGTGAGTCACGGCAGATATGGAATTACACTGGAAAAGCCAGGTTTATTACACAGGCCATGAAACATCAGAATTGGAAAGTCAAAGAGAAAGTCAAACCTTATAAAGGTGTCAGACTCGTGAAGAAGCTAAATTTTTGTTTTGGCAAAAAAATTTCTGTAACTTTTAAGATGTCCACTAATTTTCTATTTGTCTAAAAAATGTTTAAAGTTAATACTTTAAGCATTTGCAAAGCTTGTCATTGGCCTCTATCATTTAGACAAATTAAATTTGGATGTAACACTGGCTTTCTTAAGTATAACGAGTTAATAACTATGCAGCAAAATCACAAACCCAAGGAAAACTTTGGGTTGGTTACCTAATGGCAAATTGTCAATCTAATTCCACTTGGTAATTCCTTCCTCTTTGGCTAGAAATACTCTGTGCTTGGCTTCAGAAGGCTTGTGTCCAATTTCGTGGGTCCACCCCCTTCCTGGTTGCTGCACCAATTTCGGGTTATTTGTCTACTCAGTTGTCTGAGATTTACTTTTCTTCTGGTCTACACCAGAAGTTATCATACCTGGTGTCCTAGCTCTTTCCAAGCAACACAGGGAAACTGGCAAAGTTTGTCTTTAGTACCTACCACACTCCTAGTTGCCAGTTTCTATTTGTTCTAGAACTCAGTCCATATTTATAATGTAGGAGTTAAAATACCTACCTCATAATGTTGTTGAGAAGGTTAACTGACAGACTGCTTTGTAGAGGCATAGCGCATGGTTGGCCCCTTATAGATGCTGTAGAATTATTACTATCCCATGCCTTCCCCATTTCCCTAAACAGACAAATGAATCTAAACTATATGGCAATAGTTGGTAAGCAAACTTCTTACAGAATATTTCCTTTAAAAGAGGCCTTCAAAGTGAGTAGTCTACCCTGGAATTCACCAGTACCTTATTAGCCCTCTCCCACTGGGATAGAAAGTATGCGGGGCCTTTAGGCAGTGCCTGGGTCACAGAAGGTAAGCAATGAGCCTTCTCCAGGGGGGTGCAGGATGCAGAGTAAATCTCACAAATACACTTTTGGGACTTTTAGGCATGTCTTCAGTGGCAGATTTTTAATAACACTGAAAAATACCCAAACTGCAATAACGGTCATTTACCCAGTCAAAAAGCATAACAAGATTTCCGGGACTCAAGAACCAATACAGGAGCTGATGGAGTGAGCAGTCAGCTTATCTTTTCCAACAGTTCAAAAACGACTGGCCTCAGTGACCAGCAATGAGAAGATTAACTTCTAGCTAAAATGAGGGTAACTGAACCCCAGAGTAATGTGTAGCCTGTGAACTCTTTCCCTGCTGAGAGGATCCTTTAATCCGGTGCTAGACAAGGAGAGTGTTTCCTAAAATGTAAATGAGAAAAGAGAAACTGAGTGGAAAAAGAAGGAACACGCACCATTGAGTTTCGAAATTCCCTATTTGTTCTTTCTCTTCTGGGGAGGGTCATTTTTCACCCGGAATTCAGTCCCTGTCCTTCATAGGGTCTCCTTGATGAGGAAACTAATACCTTGGAAGGGCAGCTAACAGGTAGGACATTATCGTTCAGGATAGCTGAGCGAGGATTTCCTTTCAGAGACACCTAGAGGCAAAAGTTACTTTCCAAGCGTGTGGGGCTCCCCGGGCACCTCCCTTGGACAGCAACCCTGGCAAGTCAAAGCGATAGCATGGCACGGTCTCTGGCGGCTGTGGTCACCGCGGTCGGATGGCATTTCGCACCCAGCCCCCTCACTCAGGCCCGGCCCACGCGGTATCTGAAACGTGTTATCCTAGAAACTAGAAACTTGAGTCTTGTGTAAACACCACGCCGGCCCATCCCCAAACGATTCCCTTTGATGCCTCTGTTGTAATTATTTGCCTCACATGTAGATCAGAATTCTGCTGACCAATCTCCATGTTTCTAATAAATAGAAGGCTGCTCCGCAAAGCCCTTCTTGTGATTCAGTTTAAAGGTACGATTAACATCTGACACTTCCCTAAACCGGCCTGCAGCAGACACCGCTCCGGAGACGACCAACGGGATGATCTGTGTCACCTCTGAACACACGTGGACACACCGACTCCACAGGCGGGCACGTGGAAGGGACGCGGAACGGAGAGCAGTTATTTTCCAATCAATGGGTCTGATGGAGAAAGATGCCAAACGCACTTTCTGAGCCAGCTGAACTTCGCGGGCACCTAATCATTGCCAGATGTGGGGAGGACGCACGGAGAACATCCCCGAGTCCCGGAGGAAACACCCGGCCGGCAGCACGTCGACTTCTCGGATGGGGAAACGGCACTAACCCGGAGAAGAGGACCCCAGAGTGGAGCGCCGCAGAGCGGAAAACCGACTGGGGGAAATGAGGATGCCTCCACTCTCCTCGGCATGTTTTTTCAATTAAAAAATTGGGAACTGGAATCCGTAAACAACGACTTAGTGCTCCAAACTACTTTTCAGAGGTACGATGGGGAGGAGATTACTTGGACGCTCCCAAACCCCGAATATCTAAGTCTCTTGCGGTGTCCAACTCCGGAACGGAGGAGCGCCCCTTGCGTACACGCATGAACCCCGCTACGCGTCTCCTCTGGCCCTCCGCCCAGAGAAAGTTCGCGCAGGCTTGCACCTCCGCCCCCTCCCGCGCGCCCCGAAGCCCGCCCTGTCGGCCCGGAGCCCCGCGCAGCCTGCCGCCGCCCTACCTTTCATGGTGACCGAGGAGGCGCACCGCCAGTCGGGGAGCTCCGCGCCGCCGAGGAAATTCGCGCTGAAGAGCGGGTCACTGCGCGCCCATGGCAGCCCCGCGGTGCGTCGGCCGTCTACGCTCGAGCCCTCCCTCGCCGCCTCCGCCGCTGGCCCGCGCTCCCCGCTTGGCGCTCTGTGCCGCGGGGCTGCCGCGCGCGCTGCTCACCCCAGGCGGGAGGCGCCGCTCCCGCCAGCGCCCCTCCCCCTGGCCCGCCGGGGCGCGCGGACAGCCGCGCCCACGCCCCCTCGCGCCCTCCCGCGCCCGCCCCGCCCTCGGGCCCGCGCTCGCCCCTGCCCAGCCGCTCTCTCGCCTAGCCTCTCCTCCGCGCTGTACCTCGCCCGGGAGCTCCCTTTGCCCCGTCTGACCTGCCGCGGAAAGAAGTAGGAAGAAAGCATCTCCCGGGAAGGCAAATGTTGACGCTCGGTGTGCGCGAAAGGTGCCGTAGCTGGGCTTGTGTCTAGACCCCAAAGTATCTAGAACGTGGGGTGAGAGGGTTGAGGAGCAACAGCATCACGGCGGTGACGAAGTAAGCGTGGCCCTTCCCCAAACACCTCTGGGGGCAAGGAGGGTTAGAAGATTAAACCAAAGCGCAAACGTCCTTGGGATTCAAAGTTTCCAGGTGCGCTTGTTGATGCCCAAAGGAAAAACGGGGCACAGGTGAGCGCGCTCACTGTCACCAGGGGAGAGCTGTTGCTAAATTCGAAGTCATCATTAGATGCTCTCCCTACAGAACTCAGAGCAGGATTACCACTCTTGGACCTCCAAAAGAGACAGAGATCAGAAAATCCACTACACTCCCCTCTATTGGAAGAAGTCACCCTTCTACCCACCACCTCTGAAACTGATCTGAAATTGATCATGTTGAAGGAGGTTGGACTATTGAGTGGCTTATTAGAAAGTTCCTTTCATTGTGGCCCATCAGTTGTCCCAGTGTGGGTTTTCTTTTTTCCTTTCAGAAACCCGTAATCAAACCCATTTGTTGCTTTATTGCTTTGAAACAAACTAAGTGGTGAGTGGAGCTGTGGAGAGGGAGGAGCAGAGTGACTTCTTCCACAACGATGAAATGAAAAATTACCATGTGCTTACTAGCACACCAAAAACAATACAATTCTGCGTGGGCGGTGGTTGCAGCTTTTCAGATTTCCTCTCTTGAGGATTTGGTAGCATGGTGTAAACAACCCATTGATTCATTCTAAACTGGGAATTCTGCTCTAGAAAAAGGTAATGTCCATAAAGGAATGCATTCTAAAATATTTTTGATACTCCATTCCAGAAGCCGCCTTTTTCTGAACACAGGGAGAAACTTATATCTGACTAGCAAAGAAAAAGACAAAAACCAGCACTTTTTATTTCACTTAAGGGGTTGATTAAACTACAGGATCCCCGAGGACTTGCTCCAGCTCTCACTAAGGTACCTGTCTTATCCTGCAGGGCAAGTAGAATCCAGATTATGGATTGCTTGCCCAGAATTTATGGACCAATTCTTGGGTAGAATAAATCCATCAGTTTCTTTGCATAATAGTTTCTCCAACTGAAAATGGAGAGGATTTTGGCTCCAGCATTTGAGTTAAAAAATCATTTTAAAAACATAAATTATAGCTATGACACCAAAAACACAGTAAAAGAAAATATAAATTGGATTTCATTAAAATTTAAAACTTGTGTATCAAAGAACATTATCGACAGTGTGAAAGACCACCCAAAGAATGGGAGAAAATATTTGTAAATCATATATCTTGTAAGGGATTATTACCTAGAATATGTAAAGAATGCCTAGAACTCAATAGCAAAAACAACCCAGTTCAAAATGGCAAAGTACTCAAACATTCTCTGAAGATTTACAAATGGCCAATAAGCATCTGGAAAGATGTTCAACATCTTTCATCACTAGGGAAATGCTAATCAAAACTACAGTGAGATACAATTTCATGCCCATTAGGATGATTATTACAAAAAATAAAAATGTTTGTTAAAAAGAAGAAAACAACAAGTGTTGGCAAAGATGTGAAGAATCAGAACCTTGTACATTGATGGTAAGAATGTAAAATGGTACAACCACTATGGAAAACAACATGATGCTTCCTTTAAAAAAATGAAACATGGAATTATCATATGATCTAATACTACTACTTCTGGATATATGCCCAAAAGAACTGGAAGCAGTTCTATAGATATTTGTACACCCATTTTCAGAGCAGTATTATTCACAATGGCTAAAAGGTATAAGTGATCAAAGTGTCCATCAATGGATGAATGGATAAGCAAAATGTGGTATATACTAACAATGGAATATTATTCGGCCCTAAAAAGGAAAGAAATCCTGAAACATGCTACAGCATGAATGAACCTGAGGACATTATGCTAAGTGAAAAAGGCCACCACAAAAAGACAAGTACTGTATGATTCCACTTTTATGAGTTGCCTAGAGTAGTCAAATTCATAAAGACAGGAAATAGATGGAGGCTGCCAGGGGTTGGGAGGAAGACAGAATAGGGAGTTAGTGTTGAATTGTTACAGACTTTTAGGTTTGCAAGGTGAAGAGTTCTGAAGATGGGTGATAGTAACGGTTGAGTGATAATGTGAATGCTCTTAATGCCACTGAACTGCACACTTAAAAATGGTTAGGATAGTACGTTTTATTTGTATTTTACCATATATTTTCTATTTTTCTATTTTGTTAGAAAAATGTCTAGCAAATTATGAGATCAAAAAAAAATTCCACAAAACCCAAAACCTATGATTTTTGTTATAATGAACCAGATTTGCAGACCTATGAAAAGCAGGCTTGGCAATTCTTTAGAGGACAGTTTTAAAGAGGGCTCCTGGATGATTATCTCCTTCAGCACAATGTGGATGGAGCCCCTTTGTTACATCCCATAGGTCCCCTACCTGCCATCTCCTCTGAGTCCCACTCTGCAACGTTCAAAGGATGAAGGTTGTGGACACAGGCAGATCATCAGCCAACCACAATTTCTCCAGTCAAGATCTGTGATAAAAGTTGAGGATCGAACTGGGGCTAGGGAGGAGAAGGGACAGTACAGGAGAGGAGGGAGGATGGTGTTAGAAAGGACTGAATCATACCAGTTAAGATGCTTTGAACTCCTTAGCAGAAATGGGCTACAGGGCCTCCAGTTCATGCTCAGGCTCCCCACCTCCAGCAGCAGCAACTGTGAGCTGCATTCACATTATAAACTTGGAGAAGGCATCATATCATTTAATCCTCAGCCCAAACTTGTGCTAAGTAAGCATCTCCTTTTTATGAATGACAAAGCCCTGTCATGCTTGCTTACTCTCCTTCCCTTAGCCTTTCTCACCAAGCTCTACTTTCATCTTCAGAACATATCTTATGTATCTTCACTTCCTCCCATCTCCCAGGTAAAGACCACTGTACTAATCTGGAATTCAGCAAGAACCCTCCAGATGGCCTCCCCATGCTCCCTGTTACTTCTTCTCTGCTCCAGACTCCAACGCACAACAGGCAGAAGAGAGAAGGGAAACTGCAGTTTCCCTAGCTTAGTACCTATAGAGAGTTTCCAGGCCATGATATGACAATGGGGAACACAGGCTGAACCCAATGGGCTCCTTGAGTGAAGGAGAAGCTGAGAAGGTAGGGTAGGTAGACCAAGGCAGGACAGAATATTGGAGGGGAAGGAGTGGCAATCAATTTGTGCTGAGATCACTCCAATACCTTGATCTCTTACTATCTCTGTTTCCTCTCTGGTGGGCAGACAGTACCTTCCAGTAACTCGCAGTGCTACCATCACTTTCCACTTGTTCACTCATTTCTCTTCTCTCCTTATGCAGCCCCCTTTTGTGCCATTTCAGCCAAGCTATTTAGTGTCTCCCCAAACATCATGTGTGTATTCCACTTACGAAGCTTTGGGCCTAGCAGTCTACCTCTAAAAACATCCTCCTTTCTCTGTTGTATCAGTACACTTCTTTGGGTCGGCTTTAAAAACACAGTTCTCCATTTAGAAATGAGCCCTTCCATCTAGGAAGGAAGACTTACATGATTACTAATAATTGGCACTGTGCTACACACTGCAGAGAATGCAAATTTGGGCCAGACAGTCCCCCATCCAGGAGTCTGGTTGGTGAGACAAGGCATTCTAGAAAGGAACCACAGTAAAGATAGAAATTGGGAGATGGCCAATGTCATGAGAGATACAGATAAAAGGCCACAGAAGGAAAGCAGGTAGCACGGGGCATACCTGGTTGGCTCAGTCATTAAGCATCTGCCTTTGGCTAAGTTCATGATCCCAGAGTCCTAGGATCGAGCCCTACTTCCTGCTCAGTGGGAAGCCTGCTTCTCCTTCTCTCACTCCTCCTGCTTGTATCCTTTCTCTAGCTGTGTTTCTCTCTGTCAAATAAATAAATGAAATCTTTTTTAAGAAAAGAAGAAGAAGGTAGCACAGAAAGCTGGGCACTGAAGGTTAACTGAGATTCAAATGAGCATGAAAAATATTCTCTCCCTCCAGACCAGTGGGTCAAACAATGCCATCTGGGAACCACCTATATCAGAATGACTCAGGAGTATTTTTATAAAGTGGAGATGGTTGAACTTCATCTCAGACTCCTACATTGGAAACTTTGAGGAAGAGGCTTGGGGTAATTCCATTTTCTAGCACTCCCCAGTTGATTCTTGTGCCCACTGAACTTGGAGAATCATCACGGTAGACTATAAGCTTCTTTAGAGGAAGACCATGTCTTCTTCATCTTTGTAACCACAGCTTCTAGCAATTAACAATCCAGTGAAAGACTGAATAAATGGAAAGGAGATTAGTAATGGAGAAGATGCCCCAAAAATGCAGAGCAGTGAAAGCAAAATGTATGGAACATCCCTTAGGATAACCTTCTGTGGACGATATTTGCTATAAACACCAAGCCTTTGAGTGTGACGAGAGAATAAGCTTGTTTTCTGAGAAGAATATTGATTTCTACAGCTTGGTCTGAGTCACTTGCATTCTCTCCCATACTTGACAGAGGATAAACTTTGTTTTGTCAGACTAGCCATTGTGGTGTTGAACAAGTCCACTAAAAATGTAAGGATCCCATAAAGAACTAATGGTGTTATATGGACACCAGGTGCTCTGTCTCTATCCTCTGAGATGTGATTATTTTTGAGATCTGCATGAAAAGGTTTTTTTCATAAAGAAATAGCTCTTAAGTCTTTAAAAGCCTAGGTTTCTGTCAGTGAGTGTTTCTGTTTCTTTAGTGTTTAAAGAAACAACAATTTGAAAGAGGGCTGTGAGGGGCGCCTGGGTGGCTCAGTTGGTTAAGCGACTGCCTTCAGCTCAGGTCATGATCCTGGAGACCCAGGATCAAATCCCACATCAGGCTCCCTGCTCGGCGGGAAGCCTGCTTCTCCCTCACTCATTCCCCTGCTTGTGTTCCCTCTCTCACTGTGTTTCTGTCAAATAAATAAATAAATAAAATCTTAAAAAAAAAAAAAGAGGGCTGTGATTGAGAGATGCTTCCCTTGTTTGTCAAAAAAAACCCCACTATTTTATTCCATTTGATGTTGCACAGTTCAAAGGATCAGTCTGAAATTGGTCCTCTAGCCCGCCACAAACCACCGTGATTCTCAGGATGCTACTGGAGCCTCTTTTTAAGTTCAGTGAAGAGGCAAGGGCCCTAGAAAATAGAAATGTGGCCCTTGAGTCTCGACATAAACAGCAATTCCCTCATCATGACCTGAAAGTTATCAGGTGGATTACCAGTACCTCTGCTCTGATTCTCAAATGTCAGTGATTGCTCTCCTATCAGGCTTCAGATGTTATTACACCTGGACATTTAAGATCGACCTATTTAAAAAACAAAAACAAAATAAAATAAGAGTTTATTTTTGTTTCTAATGTGTGTCTTTTGCAGTGAAATAGATGAGAGGGATTTACTTTGGTTTCATGTTTCATTTGGCTTTGTCATTCATTTGCTCTGGAGATGGAGCATGTTGATGTGAGCACACCCACCTCTGTGACCAGGGGACTTGGGCTCTAGGGCTGGTTCTGTGAGACGTGTCTGTCTGATCGAGGGCAGGCCTCTGACTTTTCTAGGTCTAAGGATTCTCACTGTAAAATGATGGATTTTAGACTAGGTCATTTCCAAGGTCTCTTTGGTTTAAAAACTCTAACATGAAATACATATAAACACTATTGAATCAGAATAAACACATAGAAAATGTGAAATTCGAAAATTCAGATACATTTTGAATACAGGTATTTGATATCTATCTATATATCTTCAAAATATATCTGAATTTCCAACTTACACACTGATCAGCTACAAATATATAAATCAGTGATCATATAAACATATGTAAATATATGTACACACACACATATTTGCAGCTGATCACTTTTTGAAATACCAGATTACCTCAGAGGTCCATCTCTGTCCACATATTCACACTGGTATTCCCAGAGCATAGTCAGCATTCAGTAAGTGTCTGTTGAATGAATAAATGAATGCAACTGAAATAGATGCAAAAGCTAGAGCAGCTAAATTATCTGTTCATCAATTTTCACCTAACTTCAAAGTGAGTCCGTCCATGGGCACCTAGGTGGCTCAGTCGGTTAGATGTTTGCCTTCAGCTCAGGTCATGATCTCAGGGTCATGAGATCGAGCCTCACATTCAGCTCTGCACTAGGTGTGGAGCCTGCTTGGGATTCTCTCTCTTCTTCTCTCCCTGCCCCCCCCAAATAAATTAAATAAAACACTTCACATATTTCCTATCACTGGGAGAAGCTCATCAAATTGTAGTAATTTTCCTCATTACTATTTAACATATTTATTATCTTCTATTTTGTTTTTTAAGGTAAAACAGAAGGCCAAATTGAACAAAAGCAAAATAATCTTCAATTATTTTATATGAAATAACAATTTGGCTGGATAGGGAAGAGCCTAATAAAATTAATTTTAAATCTGCACGATGGAATATCTCTAAGGAGACAGTTTCATTTTTAAGATCAAACAAGTACAAAAATAGAAATCTTGAAGAGAACTAACTTGAGGGATAGATTAAATTGTTTATAATTCATATGTACATTGTTACTAAGTATGGTCTGCTCAAGATACTTGAACGTAATTTGTTCTCTAAAGTAATTTAAACATTAACTTTGTGAATATTATTTATATTATAATTTGATTAATAACGGTGAAAAGGTAAACTTCCATTAAGCTTTTGTCAAAATTGTTACAAATTCCAAATAACTATATCAAGATTGGTGAGGTTTCACAGTATGGTCTTTTTCGTATGTGGTATTATGTGTGATATTATAGTCTTTCAAGATTGGCAAAATTTTATGTTATTCCTTCTTATAAATAAGTGGTCGTTTTCACTGGAGTTTTGACCACATTTAATACTGCATTTTTATTCAAGATTAAAATCCAATCATTCTTTCCATTTTAGTTATTTGTCTTTCATCGAAGCAATACATTATACATTGAGCTTAAATTTTTCTTTATTTTGAATGTACTTTTTTAGCACATAAAAATAGCACATATCAGTATTCTGAGATTTACTTAAAAAGAGCAGCAGAAGTGCAATTATCTTAATGGGATCTTTTATTTGCAAAGACTTTTTGCTCAACTGGAAAAGTGTTCTTTGTGGATTGCTCCAATGTCATAATGAATTCTCAGATTGCCCATTAATTTGACTTGTTCTATAGATGTTAAAAGTTGTAGATTTCCAATCACATACAATTGAAATATTTAGTGTCCATATAGTAGAATGTAAAGTTCAGAAGAGTTCTGTAATTTTTCTAAGTCCAAGACAATGGAAAATAAGGCTCCATTAAGTTTCCTATTGAATGTGTTCAAAATAAGCACATCTCAAATTGAATATGATTTTCCAATAATTCTAGTTTCGCTGAATGAAAAACGTAAGCCTGAAAAAAAGGAATTTTGTAACTAACCCTACAGTGTTGCAAGAACATGGGAATGTGGACAGCTTAAAAATAATTCTTACCTTTTAATGTCTTAGATGGAGAAAATACAGCTCATGGAATCTTTATACATTTTAATAAGATCCTAGAATCCTAGATTTTAACATGCTGTAAGGAAAATGCCCACAAGTCAGACCCCAGGGTTCTGGTCCCAGCACAGATCATAGCTAATTCGGCTGGGGCCTCATGACTCTCTCAGTGTCCTTGCCCATGCTCCAGGCAGCCCATTACTCTACTTTCCTAGCAGCTTCTCCTGACCTTCTCAAGGACCCTGCTTGACACCCACGGTCTTACTCTCAGCAGATGGCCTCATCTCCGTCTCTACAAAAATCAGAGGTTATCTGGCAGGAATCCCCTCAAGTTCCTGTGGTCTCCCCTGTCCCTGTCCTTTTAAGCTTATCTTTCCTAGCACCAGGCCTCACACTTCCCCTAAGTATCCTAATTATTCCCCTAATTATCACAGGAAGAGGCATCTTATCTGGCATGCAGGTCTCTCCTCCCAGCTGTGTTCTCAAACCCCACCTCTCCCTGCTCTCATGTACCAACCTCATCTATTATTTCTCTCTCTCTCTCTCTCTCTCTCTCTCTCTCTCTCTCTCTCTCTCTCTCTCTCCCTGTAGATTTTTCCTTTACTTCCTAAACTCTCCTTTTTCCTCAGAGTCAAGCTCCTGAAGTCAGCTACACCTACAGTGTCCACTTCCGGGACCTGGTCCCTCTTCAAACAGTGACCATGTGCTGCAGCCACACGGTGGCGCTGGCCCTGCCATAACAAACATTCAAGCCATTCAAAGAGCCAACTCCAGTGGGCAGTTTGCACTCCATCCTTAATTCATTTAACTTCTCTTCTGTTGACACTCAACTTCTTGAGCTTTTTTTTCCTCTGATAGGTGTTGACAGGTCTCTGATTCTCTCACTACGTCTATTCTACTCTTGGTTTTCAATGTGGCTCCTCCTTATCTACCTTTCTTCAAGATAAGGACACTCCAAGGATCTTGCCATCTGTTCTACCTTGAAAATTTCAACGACTATTTGTTTCCAATGACCTCTGTTTCCTGCCTGGACTTTTGTGAATTCCAGACACAAATTTCCAGTTGCTTACCAAGTATTTCAAAACTTTTTCCTTTCATGTAGAATTCCAAATTTACTGACATGAAATTCATTGTAGTTGCTGGTACAATTTTCTTTTCCTTTTTTTTTTCCAAGATTTTATTTGAGAGAAAGACAGAGAGAAAGTAGGAGGAAGGGCACAGGGAGAGGAAGAAGCAGACTCCCTGCTGAGCAAGGTGCCAACATGGGGGCTCAATCCCAGGACCCTGGGATCATGATCTGAGCCGAAGGCAGATGCTTAACCCACTGGGCCACCCAGGCACCCCACTTGTATGATTTTCTAAAAACATATCTGGAATAGGATTATGTGTTCATACCTTTACTGTGGGGCCTGATGGTGGGTAGAGTATACTTCTCTACCTCTTGACTTTGGACTTGTCCACTTTGGTCATGTTTGAAGTAATTTGAAATATACCTATTTTTGGTATGCTATATGCTATATGCTCTTGGGCTTGTCCTTCCACTCTCTGAGTATCTGATATGACAGGAACATGACACAGATATCTGTTGTCCCTCAGCCTGGGCCCACAAATGGGAAAGGTGAAGCCAACCACATGGCTAGCAACCATGCTGTAGCATAGGACCTAAAGAATCAATAAGACTTGACTCCACACATAGGGAGGCCTGCATGGAGCCTTCTGAAATTTATGACACAGGGGGCAATAAGCACAGAGAAGAAAGATGAATTCCCATTCAAAATATGCCTATAAACCAATATTCTCAAAACATACAGAGAAAACAAATGTAATAAAGTATAAGGTGTTAACAACTACTACCACAACAATGTTGTACAACAAAACTCAGTAGCTTAAAAACATAGCCATTTAGTTTCAGGTATGTGGGCTTGCTGGCAGGCTATCACTTGGCTGGGCTTGGCTAGACTCTAGGTTCTAGGAACCAACTACTGGGCTCCAAGCTCATGTTGGTTTCATGTCTGGTCCATGTGTCCCTCATCCCTCTGGGACCAAATGGTACTTAGGGCATGTGGTTGGCTTCACATTTCCAATTCAGAGGCTTAGGCTAAGGGACAGTCGGTACCTGGTTCATGTTCGTCTCATGATAGATCATTAGAGACCAAGAGGGCAAGCCCAAGAGCACAGGTATATCTCAAGTTAGTTCAAATATGGCCCAAATCATGCATATGGACAAGCCTATACCTGGTCTTTGAGCCAGAGGGTGGTTTGGACTAGGTACTGGTTGTAAGCTATATTTGCGTCTTCTTATCTCTCTAGCTAAAGCTCGTATCAGGTGGGACTCAAGTGGCAGGGTAGTTGGACCTATTCTCAGTTTCCATTCATGCAGGAATTAAAACCAGCCCCTGGTTTCTAAGCGTGAGCCTGGCTCGCTTTTTCTATCTTGCCCAAGTTCTTTTAGTCCTCATTACCCCACAAGACATACACTCCACCTGCTTCCAGACCCTGAGCCCAGCAGGCCACACTTCAGTCCTGCTTATCACTTTATATTTCTTTT
>PITA01020615.1:10788-34581 GCA_004023965.1 Spilogale gracilis | reverse complement strand
CCTGCAATTGAAACTTGCGTCCTGCTCAGTGCTCAGCTTGGAATCTGCTTGAGGATTTTCTTTCCCTCTTCCTGTGCTCCTCCTCCCCACTTGATGGTGCACACACTCTCTCACTCTCTCTTTAAAATAACAAATAAAATAAAATAAAATAAAATAAAATAAAATAAAATAAAATAAAATAAAATAAAATAAAATAAAATAAAATAAAAAGATAAAATTCTCTACCTCCAATACAGGGCTTAAACTCATGACCCTGAGATCAAGAGTCCCCTGCTCTATGGACCGAGCCACCTAGACACCCGAACCATTGCCAGGCATTTAATCAGCCAGAACATATATCCAGGCTGAACTACAGGGCTTTTCAGGATAGGCCACAGGTGTACCACGAGTAGCTGAGGTACAGAGACTGGCTTCTCTTGGTAGTGCTCCTGATATTTGGAGATCTGGCTACACTGCCCCTTCTCACCACCTTTCCCCATTTGTGGGCCCCGAAGGGGTGGCTCAGGGTGCCTAGGAAGTTAGCACCTCATCTGTAGTCCTGCCGTGCTTGCCTCACTCTGTCAGCAAACCCGTCACTGATGACATGCCTGCCTCTCTGTACGTGCTTTCTACAGAGTAACCCCATTCTCTCATCAACCCAAAGTGGCTGGCCCTTTTATTAACACCATTTCACAGTTGAGGAAACTAAAGCCAGGGTGTATTAAGGAAGTTGTCCAAGATCACACAGCTAGTAGCAGAGTGTAAAGGGATCCATCCATCCCCAAGCCATCACAGACAGGTGAAGACAGACTCTCGACTGAGTATTCAGAGAAGAAAATTCCTCACCATGTCGGTCACCATATTCCCAGGCCTTTCAGCCTCGGGAACACTGGGCTGAGATGTTCCTGCTTGCTCTTCAACTAATTCCCAGGACCGAGGTCCTGTTTGTATTGGCCAAACAGGGACATTGCACTGCCTCCGAGTTTTCCAATTGCTTGGATTCTAAGGGTGGGGGAAATCACTGTGTGTGGTGGGGTGGGGGTGGAGGGGAGGTCAGGAGGGCAGTGGCAACTTTGTGGCATTCTCCTCTTGTTGGTGCAGACTCCCTGGGTAAACTATTAGTGGGTCGGTCAAATTTTCATTGCAACTCATTCTGTCCCTCCTTGCTAGGGTCTGCACCTGGCAATGTGGGCTTAGGCATTGCCAGACTGCTTGCTGGGTAATTATCACTTTTACCATTTTGACATACTTCAACCTGGTTTGCAATGAGCGACTAAGAAGCCATTGTGGTTTAAATGACAATCTTCTTTGAATGTAGACAGGAATCAAAACCTTTCACACAAAATGCTAGAAAAGATTGTGATTTTGATAACTTAAAACACACCAGTGCCTCTTTTCTATTCTCCACTTCTGTGGTTTTCAAGTTCCTACTCACTGGCCAAGGGGGGTCGTCAAAAATGATGCCACGCAGGATGACTACTGTTGACTTTTTCTTCTTTGGTGGTTTCACCACTGACTTGCTCTTCTTACTTTATTTTCTTTTGTTTTAGAACGAGTAACAGGCAATGAGGGAATGAAATAGCAGGTTCCAATGCAGCCTTTATCTTTTGTTTGTTTGTTACTTAAATTTTTTTTTCCAGTGTTCCAAGATTCATTCCCCATTCCCCACACCCAGTGTTCCATGCAATAGGTGTCCCCAGTACCCACCACCAGGCTCTCCCATCCCTCACCTCCCTCCCTCCAAGTCCCTCAGTTTGTTTCTGTGTCCAAAGTGAAGCTTTTATCTTAAAGATAACTTATCAGATTTGGACTCCTTAGGTGAAAAATAAAATAATATCTTTTTTTGGAACCAAAAACAAATGTTCAAGCACAACTTGTACATGAATGTTTATAGCAGCTCTATTCACAAGAGCCAAAAGTGGAAACAGCCTATATGTCCATCAACAGGTGGATGGAGAAACACATTGTGGTATATCCATACAATGAATATTATTCAGATATAAACAGAAATGAAGTGCTGATACATGTTACAAAATGGGTGAATCTTGAAAACATTATGCTAAAGAAAAAAAAAGGCCATACACAAAAAGCCACATATTATGTGATTTCATTGATATGAAATGTCCAGAATAGGCAAATCTATAGAGACAGAAAGAAGATTAATGGTTGTCAGAGTGGGAAGGGTCGTGTGTGGCTAGGGAGAAGGAAGAACAGGAAGTGACCACTTAATGGTACAGAGTTTCCTTTGGGCTGATGAAAATGTTCTAGACCTAGATGGTCATGACGGTCACTGTGAATGTGCTAAATGTCACTGACAGTAAACTTCATTATATGTGTATCCCACTACAACGAAAAAAAAAACTTTTTTAGAAAGAAAAAAATGTTTTTCAGATATCTTTGGGCATTATCTCAAATCAATACTTACCTTAAATTCCCCAGAGAGAAAATCAACCAATTGAGATGCTTGTTTCACAGGTGTTTGCCTTTGTCAAAACGCCTTGAATTGTTCTTAACATCTCTGTGTTTTGCTGTATGTAAATTTTTCACGAATAAAAATCAACCAAGCAAGACTAACAGAAAATACAACAATACTAGATGCAAAAATAGTCTATGAACATATGATATTGTACTATGTATAGGATAGGTTGAATTACACAGCTTCTGGGAACCCAAGTATTCAACCACACTGCTGTGTAGAGCTCTAGGAAGCATATCATAAAAGTTATTTAAATTACCACTGTGGTCTAGAAGGGATTCACATGTGGAATTGCAATCAGGGTAAGTGTTCTGCAGCCTGGAGTCACAGCATGTTGCTGTTACAGATGTTCACAACAGTAGGGAACTTGCTTCTTGGTCACAGGAAATCTGAATGTAAGTTCACATTAAAGTGCTTTGGCTATAGACCAGTCAGTAAGGGCAAATACCCATTACAGGTAAGAACGTCTACAACTGTTCCATGGCTACTTAACCCATCACCGTATCCTTACATCATAATTACATGATATATAAAATCATATGTTATCATATGTATCCGACAAACACATCAGTGAAAGATTTTTCTTATTTAAATTAGAAGCATCCAATAAGACTATTCTCAAAGAGGTGCAGATATTTAACAATATTCACCAAATACTTATTGAACAGAAGGTACATAGGATTGTAATATTAGCACGCAATTCTTTATTCCCAACTTTATCTTAATTAGATTCCTCACCTTTTTATCTAATTGGAAGTAGGTGGTTGTGAAAGCTTCCAGTTCTAAAGGAACTTGGCCAGTTTTAGTGCTTATCTCTTCCTTGCTCATTCTTTTATACCACATAGAAATTGGGTTATATGAACAACTCTTTAAAATGACCTAAGTCAAATAGTACAAGGGAAAAAATTATAGACTCCAGGAAAAACAAAAAGCTGGTAAAGAAAAATGTATTAAAAAACATTTCTTGGCTTTGCAGTAAACATTTATATTGTCAAAATCTAAATCCTGGGCACCTGGGTGGCTCAGTGAGTTAAAGCCTCTGCCTTCAGCTCAGGTCATGATCTCAGGGTCCTGGGATGGAGCCCCACATTAGGCTCTCTGCTCAGCAGGAAGCCTGCTTCCTCCTCCCTCTCTGCCTGCCTCTCTGCCTACTTGTGATCTCTCTCTCAAATAAATACATAAAATCTTTAAAATATATATATATATATATATATATATATATACCCTGTTTATTAAACTCCAACTTTTAAAATATATAGTTATACAACAGACAGATATAACTTTGATTATGACACAAAACAAATGTTATTAACTTAGTCCATGTATAATTTTAAATTATAGAAGTTCAAAGGAAGAAGGAAGAAAAAGAATTAAAAAGTGAGGGCACTCATTTCATTTTATAAAAAGAGAGCCAAAAGATACTGAACTATTAGTGGACTTAGAAGTAAAATGTCAGCATATGGCAGTTACTGGGGCAGACATACTACCTAACCAATATCCACCTCACTATGTCCTGATGAGAGAACCCCAGTGTTGTTCAGGATATCTGTGTGTCCAAGCACAGGCAACAGATCATTCATAAAGCCAGTGACTCTCAGTACTGGCTGCACATTAGAACTATCTGGGGGAGATTATAATTTAATTGCTCTATGGCACAGTTTCTCAATCTTGACACTATTGACATTTTGAACTGGGTAAGTCCTTGTTGTGGGGGCTGTTTAGTGCATTTAGGATGTTTGGCAGTAATGCGGCCTCTAACCCCTGGATCCCAGGAACATCCCACTCTCTTTGACAACAATAAAACATGTCCCCAGATATTGCCAAATGTCCCAGGGGGAGCAAAACCACCTCTGGTTGACAACCACTTGGGCTAGGGTAAGATCATATACAAATCAGTACATTTTAAAATATCCCTAGAAGGGGGCGCCTGGGTGGCTCAGTTGGTTGGGCAACTGCCTTCGGCTTGGGTCATGATCCCGGAGACCCGGGATGGAGTCCCACATCGGGCTCCCTGCTCAGCTGGAAGCCTGCTTCTCCCTCTCTCACTCCCCCTGCTTGTGTTCCCTCTCTGGCTGTGTTTCTCTCTGTCAAATAAATAAAATCTTTAAAAAAAAATAATAAAAAAAATAAAATAACCCTAGAAGATTCTAACATGTACCCAAGTTTAAGAACCACCAATCTAAGCCAATGATGTCCATCCTGTTCTTGTAGGTTTCTCCACTTCCCTGTCAGCTCGGTGTGGCCATGTGACTTAGTTCTGGCCGACGAGATTTAAGTAGCAGCTTGTTGGTGAGAGGAATTCTAAGAGAGCTATGGTTTTTTAATAAAAGGCAACCAACATAACTTCAGTTTCTTGCCCATTCTTCTTCTTCCTTTCTTGTATACAGATGTGATGTCTGGAACTGCAGCAGCCATCTTGTAATCAAAAGGAGACAAACATAAATATAAAACGAGTTTGTTAAGGACAGGAGAGAGGAAAGATAGAGCCTGGGCCGCTGCTGGCAGTGTCTGGCAGCTGGCCTGACAATAAGCTGGACTTGTTAAGAAAGAAAGACACCTGCCTCTGTGTTTAAGCCACTGTAGCAAGGTTTCTGTTATTTGAGTGGAAAGCAATCACAACTGCTCTGATTACAAATGCAATGAAGAGTGAAAGTAAAAATGTATCAGTGGGATGGGGCAAGGAAGACAGAGAGAGCAGTATGACAAGTTAAATACTCATTTCTCATAATAGGAATGGTAAAGGGATAAATCAAAAGCACTTATAAGTGCCCCAAGAACTGAAAACAGATGCTCAAACAAACACTTACACATGAATGTTCATTGCAGCATGATTTGTAATAGCTCAAAAGAGGAAACAAGGCAAATGTTCATCAACTGATAAATAATTAAACAAAATGTGGTATATCCACACCGTGGAATATTACACAGCCTTAAAAGGGAAGGAAGTGTTTGTTCATATTACAACATGGATGTATCTTTTTTTTTAAAGATTTATTTATTTATTTATTTGACAGAGAGAGAGATCACAAGCAGGCAGAGAGGCAGGCAGAGAGAGAGGAGGAAACAGGCTCCCTGCTGAGCAGAGAGCCCGATGCGGGCCTCGATCCCAGGACCCTGAGATCATGACCTGAGCCGAAGGCAGAGGCTTTAACCCACTGAGCCACCCAGGCACCCAACATGAATGTATCTTAAAAACACATTGCTAAGTGAAGAAAGCCAGATAACAAAAGGCCACATATTGTGTGGCTCCATTTATATGAAATGTCCACAATGGACAAATCCACAGAAGCATAAAGTAGATGAGTTGCCAAGAGTCAGGGAGTGGAGCGATGGAGAAAATAGCCAGGGGTTTCCTCTTGGGGTGAGGACATGGTTCTCAAACTCGATAGGGGTGATGATCTCACAACTTTATGAATATACAAAAAAACCCACTGAGTTGCATTCCTTAAAAGGAAGAATTTTGTTCCATTGACTGATACCTCAATAAAAAAACAAAACAATAACAAAACAGCCTTGTACACAGAGAATTACAGATAGAGAAGGATCTGCCAAATGTCAGAGGTGAAAGTGATTCCTTCTAGGAACAACAGTAGAAACAAGGAGTAATTGCTTTTCGTTATTAGTCCTTGTGTATCCCTTGATTTTCTTAAAAGCATATTTGTATTACTTCAGTGAAATTTAAAAGGAAAAGGAAAAAAAGTGACAGAAGAATATTTCTTTGTGGCCTTGGAGCTAGTGGCTCTGTAAGGAAGAACTTTTTTTCTCTCTCGTTTCCAGGAAGGTTGCCAATTTAAATCCTCTTCCTTTCCTGCCGACCTCTGCCAATGTGGTGTCAGACACTGAGAACCAGCTTCCAAGTAACAAAGCCTCTAAGAAAAATAAAAAGCACATTCTTAACTAAAATCACACGTTTATAATTCTTCAGGCCTGTGACTAGCACAATGTCTTTTTCTTTCTTTTTAAAGATTTTATTTATTTTGAGAGTGAGAACACAGCAGGAGAGAAGAGCAGAGGGAGGGGGAGAAGCAGACTTTCCACTGAGCAGAAACCCCTATGTGGGGATTGATCCTAGGTCCCTGGGATCATGATCTCAGCTGAAGGCAGCCACTTAACTGACTGAGCCACCCAAGTGCCCTAGCACAATGTTTTTCGTGATAGAAAAAGTTGAGAAGTATCTAACTCAAAATAAACTCCTAGTCCCTTTGAGAGCTTTTTAATAAGAATAAGAAAGAAATGTGTTTGCTAACAATAATCTGTCCCATCAGTCCAGATCTCGGCTCCAAGTTAGTGGGATGCAGGTATGTGGCCATTAGAGTCAGAACTCTGGAGATATCAAAGCAGAAATTTCTGCTCACAGGTGGGCAATCTATTTTTCTGGAGAAGGCACAGTTTGTCCTGCAAAAGACTATACAAGGCCTGTAACCCCAGACCTGTAACCAACAGATCCATAATGAATCTCCAGCCCCAGCTTCTTACAAGATGCACCTCTAGCTTAGAAGACCTTTGATTTCAGGACCTGGTTGCCCGGCTGATGGCTGAGGGTGAACATGCAGGTGAGTGGGAACCTGTCCGCCCCCCCCCCCCGGCGCCCCAGCTTCAGTCTTCCTGTGACTGCCACCAGATTTATTAGCAGAATCTAAAACAAATGGAATCAGAAGTGCAGTTAACTTCTCCTGGCTACTCTTGGGGATGTTCTTTTTTATGTTCTACCCCCGGAATGTTCTTTTTTATGTCCTCTTGTGTTGCACAAACAACTTCTTGCTTAGAGTAAGGAGCAAAAACCTCTGGCCTCCAACACAGTCAAAGACTCCCTTGAGTCAATCTGTGCATTTTTAATTCTTCAGACCCAGCAAAGTCTCCTCCCGTTCAACCTGCTTTTTCTAGACCACCAACTCACATGTTCTCTCTAATTTCTGCAAGCATCCTAAACCGCAGGTGCCTTCACTACCCCCAAGGACTTACAGGGATGGACAGAAGCACCTGGACGCTGATCTTGCTGAACTCCCTGGATTCGTAGCTCCTGCCTCAATGTTATTTTCATGAAGCACCACAGTAAGTGAGCCCAGATAGGATGATGAGGATTGATTTTAGTTGTTAACCCATACAGTGCACCCCAAGGGCATTGCCATTGTGAGTCTGGAAGGCCTACAGGAGCCAAAGGAACAATCACGGTGGAATTTCAGATACTGTGGTTGAGGGGCAGGTGGACTTCGGCTCCCGCTTCACCAACCATCCCCCATCATGAGGAAGAGGGAGCAGGAGTGGGAGGGGGTGGGGGGGCAGGATGGCTGCCAATAGGCTCACCTCTTGATAGCTTCATAATACCCATGAAAAATGGTTCTCTTTGTCAATAGTCCCAACAAAAGTCTCAGAGTTGAATCCCATTGGCCTGATTTGATTCACGGGCTCATCCTCAAACCAATCACTGTGACTGGCTGGGAAGAATCTGATTGGCCATTACTCCGTGGCATGTCCACCCCACCTGGCGTTGTAGTTCTTAAAATGAGGGAAGTGACACGATCAGACAAAGATGGTGGTTGAGGACAGATTTTTGTACAGTAAAACTGGGTCAAAAAGTAAGCCCATTTTGTAAAGCTCTTAATACAAATGACTAAACTGTCCCCGGGGGGATTTCATCTATGTGTCCCACATAGGGTACCTTGCAGTGAGTCCCGCTTCCCTTCCCCTTACGCAGAAAACTGTTCTCCCACAGAAAAGGGGGCTCTTCCCAGGAAAGGATTTTCAGGGGGCCTCTACCTCCAATTCCAACTTGGAGGCTGAGAAATTGAGAAGGCTAGAAAATGCAGCCCTCATGCCCTTTCACCTCCTTGTGGGAGGCCCCACAGCCCCTTCTGGTGTCCTTCCCTCTTGCTCCCCTCAGTTGTTGACTGGAGGATTAAGGCAGGACCTGACAAGGCCATCTACATTTTCATGACAGGGCCTGGGAGGGCTGTGGGGTGGAATTTCAGGCAACCACCTGCTGTGGAGGAAATCCTATCATTTGAGACTAGGCTGACCTGAGTTTGATTCCTAGCTTTGCCACATACGAAGTATGTGGCTTTGGGCAAAATACTTAACCCTGCGAAGTCTCCAGTTATTTTGACCATTAATTTAAAAAGAACAACTGAATTTCAAATACCTATCTAAAGAAGCTGGTTTAAATTAGGCACCCAGTAAACATAAGGTTACTGTTACCATTAATACAGATGATTGATTTGCAGTGGAATGCACTGGGATCAGAAAGCTGCTTTGCTCATGACCTCTTTGCCAGATCCCTGCCCCTCTGGACAATGAGGGTTGGACTAGATATTCTGCCTGCTCTGAGAGCCAGCGATTTCTAAGTGGAGGGCATGATGGACGTCTGATGCCAGAGAGCAGTACAGTGTGCATGCACACGTGTGTGTGTGTGTGTGTGTGTGTGTGTCTTTGAGGGGGAGCGTGAGTATATCTGTGTCCCTTAGCATTAGGCGGAAATGTTACTCCAGAACCCAAAACACACATGTAGGCAGAGAGCTTTCAACTTGCCGCCACCAGACCCCCTGGAAATCACTTGTTTTGGAGAACCTGAGAGGTGAGCAGAGAGACTAGTCTGCAGGGAACAAAGGTTGTGTTACCAGTGAATGCTGGTCACTTCCTCTCCCTCCCCAGCTGCTTGGAAGACACAAGGGGCTGAATGAGCACAGTGAGTCCTTAGCAACCCTATCTCCGTGGAAAATGGAATGGCAGGCTCAGAGCCTCCTGAGGGGTGCTGGCTGGTGGCCAGGACTTGCTGTCAATGCTCCATAGCTAAATTGGATCCAGCTGTTGCTGTGGAATCTGATATTAACAAATGTGTTCCTGGGGCAACCGGTGCTTCCTACCGCGGGAAGCCTCAGACCCCCTCAGACCCCCATCACAGCCCTGATGGAGGTTTTGGAGGGGCCCTAAGCTGTTGGGATCTCCAATTGCTTCTGTGGGGAGGTAGGGGATATTCTCTAATGGGGCTAATTCATTTTCGTGAAGTGTCCGGTCAAGCTGATAGGCTGGATCTCTTGCCAAGGTGCTTGAATCCTGCCTCTCCATCTTGGGAGTCAGCTCCAGACCAGTTTGATTTTTTGTGTATTAAATGTGCTTTCCTTCACATGAAGATCTCTCTTCACCAAGCCCGGGAGGGTCAGACTGCTTAGAGCCAGGGAGCACAGGGACGGTGCCCATTGCCCTCTGCCATTTTTAGCTCTGCTGGACATCACAGACAATCAATCCTCCCTCTCCCCTGCTCCCTTCCTCCTTCCAGGCAGACTGTGTGCCAGAGGGTACCCACGGAGATTCTCACAGTAGCCCCGCAAGGCAGGTTGCATTATTGCTCATAGCAACTGTGAAATAACCCAAGGAGGGGCCCACACAGAGGCTGCTGGAGCCACAATTTAGGTCAGGTCTAGCCGGCTGCAATGGAGGGTTTTCCCTGCACTTCTGAGGTGTGTTCTCCACGCACTGGGCCTGGCACAGCGGATAAAGAGATGGACTAGAATCCCTGCTCCAGAGAAGCTAGCCGCGTGGGGAGGAGGAACTAACCAAAGGAGGCTGGAAATGCTGGTGTCAATGCAACCCTGAGCCATCCACAGAGAGGTGATGACCCGAGGGCAGGCCCCTTGGCAACAGTGGCTTTCTGAAGTGGAGGATGTGATGACTCCACGCGGTGTGAGATTCCAGGTTGGCTCTTGGATCAGGAAAAAAGATGCCTCAAAGGACATTAATTAGGGCAATTGATGAAATCTGAGTATGGACTGTACTTTATGTAATAGTACGGTACTGGATCAATGTAAATTTTCCTTAATATTTAAACTGTGGTCGTGTAAGAGAGTGTTCTGCTTTTAGGAGATTCAGCCAAAATATTTCAGGATGCTGGGTCATGTTGGCTCCAGCAGCTAATCCTACTAAGTATGCACACAAAGAGATAAACCGAAGTGGAACATGTTAACAATTGGTGAATTTACATGAAAGATACAAGGTATTCATTGTCCTGGTTTTGCAACTCTTCTGTAGGCTTGAAATTCTTCCCAGTGAAAGGTTAAAGAAGTGGAAGCAGAAGGAGGAGGTGGAGAGGGCAGTGTCCTGGCAGTCCAGACGGTATGTGAGTCCAGGAAGGCAGCAGAGACTGTATGAAGGTGGAGGTCAGCAGGGACATCGGGGTGGTTCAAGAGCAGTTCGGGAGGCACTGGGGAGGACGCTACGAGTCTCGGAGATTAAGGGGTACAGGGGTGGCGGGTACCTTTTCAAGGCTTTCTCCAGTGACAGAATGGAGGACAGGTGAATAAGTGGGGGGAGCACAGAAAGGTCGGCCTGAGTCCTTCTCTAGGAAGTGGGGATAGAGAATTGCTGAAGAGTCAAAGGAGCTCATGTCTGTTTCCGTCAGAGCTCTTACTTACTACAGCGTAGAATTCTCTTATCTTCAGGTATTCATTATCTGCTGGTCTTTTCCCTCCACCAGGGTGTAAGCCCCGTGGAGCATTCTGTCAATCTTCATTGCTTTATCCCTAGTCAGGCGCTCAGTATTTTTGAATGAATGAAACAGGGTGGGGCGCATATTCTTTTGCTAGGGCTGTGATAACAAAGGCCCAGAGATGTGGTGGCTTCCGTGATGGAACTGTATTGTCTCACAGTGGAAGTCCAAGGTCAAGCTGTTGGCAGGGTTGGTTTCTTCTGAAGTCTGGGAGGAAGGATCAAACCTCTCTCCTTGGTTCACAGGTGGCCATCTTCTCCCTGTGCCTTCACATCGTCTTCCCTCTGTGCATGTCTAAGTCTGTGTCCAAATCACCCCCTTTGATAAGGACACCAGTCATACTGGATTAGGATCCTCCTAATTACATCTGTGAGGATCCTGTTTCCAAACAAGTCATATTCTGAGGTACTGGAGGCTAAGACGTCAATATGGATTTGAGGGACAGAATTCAACCCGTCACAGGTGGAACAGGAGGGGGAGAGGGAGGTGGGAGGACAGGAGGCCGGAAGGGCCCTGGGAGAAGTGGGGCTGAGAAGCAGAAGCTGTTTGGGGTGCAGTGGGCCACCCACGTGAACATTGAGAGAAGTGGAGAAAGTCCTTCTGTTCTGTGTGGCCCAGAAAGTTGAATGCAGCCAAAGGGAGGAGGATTTTGTTCTGTCCAAGGGAAACCTGTATGTTAAGAGATAGGAGAGTCCAAAAACAGAAGGGAGGGGCTCCAGGAGTGGGAAGTGAGTGTCCCAGCTATGGGAGAAAGGTGAGATCGGTGGCGCCCAGGACCAGTGCAGAGGATGTTTCAGCCCTGGGGATGGGGGACTGCTCTGGACTGCGGCATTCCTTTCTTCTCTGTCCTGCCGGCATCTGCCTTAGACCAGGCTTGGGGCTGTGCCGAGGAACCCCTGAGGACTGGAAGCCCCGGGCTGTCTAGCATCCAGTGAGTGGCCATCCTGGAAGTCCTTTCTGGCCCCTGTACTCCTGCAGAGGTCTGGGGGCAACGCTCTACCGGCGCCAGTACTCTACCCGCGGGACCCAAGAGCCTGGCAAGACTCTGCTCACATGCACCTTCCCTCTGAAATGTCACCTGGCTGAGCTGCTCTTGAAGTGCTCCTCAGGCCTCACACTGGGGTCCCAATACCAGCCCTGGCCCCAGGCAGGCCCTGAGCAGCTAGGGCACCTGGGCTCTGGTCCCAGTTCTGTCTCTGAGCACCAAGAGCCTCTCCTCTGTGAGCCTCGGTTCTTCACCTGCGTCATTGAGAGCTGGCTTGTACATCAGTGCAGGTGGACGGGAGGGTAATGGAAGACACTGGAACTCAGGACAGATCTGGGTTTGCTGCTCTGTTTCTTCACTTCTCAACCTTGTGACCAGCAGCTCATTTAACCGCAGTGAAGCTGTTTCCCATCTGTGAAATGGGCATGACATCAGGCCACTCCAGGGCTACTAACAATAGCTTGGCACTGGAGCAGCTCTGATAGTGATTTCTTTTTTTATGAATAATCGTCTTTTGTAAAGTCTGAAGGGTTGCAGACAAGCTAGTCATAGTTCTTAATAATCAACTTCAGAGCATGAGCTGGAGTTATTTAGGAAGGAAGCCTGGGTGTGGACATTACCTTAGGGGACCTCCAGTCTGGCTGGCCTAGGAAACCAGACTCATGCCAGGAGAGCCTGTAGGGATCAGATCAGCCCCTCGGCTTAAGGGAGAGGCCAGGCTTTGCATTTCCCCCACATTCAAGAGGCCACCTCTTCCCAAGGGGCCTAAAGCTGCCTCATATCCTCAGTCTAATCATGAGGAAAATATTGGGCAAATCCCAATTGAAGGACATTGTGTAAAATATATGACCCGTTCTCAAAACTTTCAAGGTCGTCAAAAACAAGAGAAGTCTGAGAAACTGGCACAGCCAAGAGGAGCCTAGGACACGATGACTAAATGTAAAGTGATGCCCTGGTGGGCTCCTCAACCCGGAACAGTACATTAGGTAAAACTAAGGAAATCTGAGTCAAGTATAGACTTCGGTTAATAATAATGTGTCAGTATTGGTTTGTTAGTTGTAACAAATGTATCACACATACCTGAGATGTTAATAATAATAGGAGAAATTGCTTGCGGGGATATCAGGGACTGAATGTTCCATCCAGCCCCCACATTCATTTGCTGACATACTAAACCCCAATGTGATGGTGTTCAGAGATGGAGCCTTTGGGAGGTAAGTCGGTTATGAGGGGAGGGCCCTCAGAAATGGGATGAATTCCCTGATAAGAAGAGACACAGCTTTGCCATGCTGTCTTCTCTCTGCTGGCAAGGATACAAGGAGAAAGCGACCATTTGCAAATCAGGAAGCGGGTTGTCAACGATCACTGGGACAGCTGGCCTCTTGCTCAGGGGCATCCCAGCTCCCAGCACCGTGAGAAGTGAAGTTTTGTTGTTTAAACCATGCCATCTGTGCTATTTTTGTTTATAGCAACCCATACTAAGATGGGGGTTTATGGGGGGGGGATGTCTGTACTCATGCACATTTCTGCAAATGCAAATCTAGTCTAAAATAAAAATTTTGAGGCCACCTAGGTGGCTCAGTCAGTTAAGCGTTCAACTCTTGATCTCGACTCAGGTCTTGATCTCAGGGTTGTGAGTTCAAGCCCTGCACTAGGCTCCACACTGGGTTTGGCACCTACATTAAATAAATAAATAAGTAAAATAAAGGATTTGCTTTAAAACATGCCTGTTTTCAAAACAAAAAGATTGTCCCTCAAATAGTAATTCATGGAGTGTGGGAATTTAGATGTCTTTATTTTCTTCTTTATTCTTTCGAGTAATTTTTGGTATTTATTATGACAAAAATTTTAAATTTGAAGAAAGAAAGGGAGGCAGAGCGGGGAGAGAGACAGAGAGAGAGGAAAGAAGGAGAGAAGGAAGGAGGAAAGAAAGAAAAGAAAGAGAAGGGAAAGAAAGAAAAGAGGGAGAGAAAAGAGAAGGAAAGGTCTGAAGTGCATCAGGCAAGCAAACACCAGAGCAGCCCTCAGTTGTCTGGGGGTGGGATGCGGGGACAGGAGGGCCTGGGTCCCTTCTTGCTAAATGGGTGCTCAGAAGGGCAGGGGTGCCTCTGTCTCCTGCTGCGACCTGGGTTCTTCTCAAACCCCTGTGCAGGTTTGCCCAAGGGCTGGAAGAGGGGCCCGAGCTCCCAGCTGCAATGTCACTGGGGCCTCTGTTTCCTGGTGGCGAGGGTGGGGGTCTGGCCAGCGGCAGGTGGGTGGTTTAGAAGTACTAAGAGGATCAAAATACACCGTTGCCCTGTCCCGGGGCTTTTTAAGTTTCTCCTAATCCTTCTCCCCAGAGAAGCAGCTCAAAACTGTGTCACATACTGTCGGGGAGGGGTCGTCTTGTCTCTGACGTCAGACAAGGCCTGAACCCCACTCTGCTCTGAGGAGTCCAAAGTTCTTCCCAAGATTTGGGCAGCTTCCCAAAGGCCTCACTTCCTCATGGTTGGGTTTGGCTTTGGCTCTTCTGCATTTGCTGTCTATTCTGCACCTTGGGGATCTCTGAAGACACTTACCACCTTGGTAAGGTCCGGTTTCGTAGAAAAAGCTAATCTCACCCATGTTCACAAGTGAAGGCTTATCTGCTGCATCAGGAGAAAAGATCACACTGTGACCTATAGACCAGATTTTCACCAACCCTGTGAAATAACCAAGAGCCTTTCCAGGGCATGTCCCTGCTCCTCCCCTGCACTGCCTCTGCTTCCCTCTTTTCTCTGCCCTGCACCCTGCTGTTTCCAAGCTCCTCGTCTTCTCCCTAACTCTTCTGGCCAGGGGTCATTCCCGAGGGCCTGTCCAAACTTCTCGAAATGCACAACAAACAGCCCAGCAGCTGGTTCAACGGGATCCACTCCCTGCTGGAGGCTGCTGCATTTTATTCAATGATTTGTATTAAATGTGACATACAGAGGGACTAGAACACATATCATATGTGCCTTATTTGATGAATTCATGATTTGTAATGGATGTATAATATGGTGAATTTATGTTACTAGCCTATTGACCAAACGATAGGGCACAGCCAGTACTCAGAAACCCTGATCCTGACCTCCTTCTCCAAAGAGAACCTGTGTCCTGACTTCTAAGGGCATAGATGGACTTTGCCCGGCTCTGTTCTTTCCATCGGTGTGGTCATGTGCTCCCTGTGGTACTCTGTGTCCATCCTCTTCACTTCACTGCTCTGTGAGGCTCATGATGTTATGGGCTGTGCATGTCTTTGCTCTGGTTGTTTCATGACGTGACTACATCCCACTTTGTCCATTTGACCCCTAAATGGACATTTGGGTGGTTTCCAATTTGGGCTGTTACTTACATATTGTGCATGTGCCTTTGGTGGTTTGGTGACCATATGCATGGATTTCTATTGGGAGTGGAATAGCTGGGTCAGGGAATCTGGAATAGGGGCTCTGTTCGCAGTCTTCCCTAGTGGTTGTAACAATTTACACTCTTTTTTAAAAAATATTTTATTTATTTATTTGACAGCTAGAGAGGGAACACAAGCTGAGGGAGAGTGAGAGAGGGAGATCAGGCTTCCTGCCAAGCAGGGAGGCCGATACGGGGCTCGATCCCAGGCTCCAGGATCGTGACCTGAGCTGAAGGCAGATGCTTAACCACTGAGCCACCAGGTGCCCTAACAGTTTAGACTCTTGCCATGAGTTTGTGGTGGACAGTTCCAGTTGCCCCACATCCTCAACAATGCTAATAGCTTCCTTTTCATTGTAGCCCCTCTGTTGGTTATAGCTCTGTGTTCAAAAAGACTTTTTTCTTTTTAATGTCTTTTGACCTTCATCCCTGTCACACCTGACTCTCATCCCTGCCTTGGACAACCACTAATCTGTTCTCTGTGTCTATGAGTTTGGCTTTTCTTTTTCTTAGATTGCACATATAAGTGAGATCGTATTTGTCCTTCTCGGTGTGATTTATTTCATTTAGCATAATGTCTTCAAGATCCATGCATGTTGTTGCAAATGGCAGAATTTTTTCCTTTCTCCTGGCTGAGTCCCATTCTGCTGTATCTAGCTACTGCATTCTCTTTAACCTTTCATCCATCAGTGGGCACCTAGGTTGTTTCCATGTTGTTGCTGTTATGGACATATGCTGATATCTGTGGTTTTAAACAGCAAATATGATTTTTTGTGAACAACACAATGGCAAGAACCACAGAGTAAGCACTAACCATGGGCAGACACCATGCTGGGCACTTTCTGTGCATTGTTGTCTATGGGTGGACAATAGGAACAAGACTGAACTTGTCGTGGCCCATTGCTCTGGCCCCCACCTCACCTCCACCATGCTGTGGCAGTTCGGCCGCGTCCTTCCTGGCCCTCTTCTACTGTTCCTTTCTGCCACCCTCTCTCCTGACACAGGCTATTTCCTTCCCCAGACCAGGCTTCACCTCTCTGCCTCATGGAAAATCCTCTCACCCATCAGACTGCTGGTCACATGTGGCTTCGTCAGGATTCTTCCCCATTCTGATGAGGTCAAGTCCCTATGCTGTCTGCCCTCCTGGTATATTTGTAGTTCTTCACTTCTGCACTTGCTTTTCTAATTGTCTCCTCCCTTGACCAGAAGCTTCAGGAGGGCAGAGGCTGCCTCCAGTTTGACTCTCCATTTTATCCCCAGTGCAGAGAGTAGGGCCTGGCACACACAGGGCTCTTGCATCAACTAGGTTTGGGCATAGCAGCCATGACTTACGGAAGTACATATTTATTTTTGCCTCATGTAAACAAGGTCCAGAGTTAAGGAGAACAATACCTCACCCTGTGACTATGGAACAGGGGACCCCATGATGATCAGGAGTCCAGGTGTTTTTTAGTTTGTTGCTCTGCATGGTCTACCCTTGGCTTCAATGTCATTCATGCTCCATGATGACTGTTCGAACCATCCATGCCAAATTCTAGCCAGGAGAGGGATGCTGACCCTGCTTCCCCATCATAAGGTTGTTTCCCAGGAGTAGCATGGACCACTTCCACTTATATTCCCAAGTCCCATTACCATATATGCAAAAGAAATGGCAGGGATGTACTTTCTTCCAGGTGTTCCCAGCTAAAAGTTGGGATTGTGTTTCCAGGAGGGGGAGGATAACCAGCAGTGTCTGCCCTGGCCCTCAATAAATATTTATTGAATGGAGGGATGATCTTTATTTAATCTTCATGATAACCCTCTGAGGTAGGTGTTATTATCCCTGTTTTATAGATGAGTACACTGAGGCTCAGAAAGGTTAAAGCCACCTCTGAAAGATAGTAAATGGGTGACCCTGGAGGACTGACACATCTGGCTCCAGGTTCAGATACCTCCTGGTCTCCTATGGCACCCTGGACATTGCCTTACCTACTCTGGCCCTATCTTCCTGTCTGTACAGCAAGCCTATGGGTCCTTGTCCTTTCTGCATTGACCTTCCGGGGTTTCCATGACAAATCTGAAGTCCCACAACTGAGAAGAGCCAGAACCTTCCAGTTCCCAGCATGGGGCTTCATCCAGAGGATCGTGCAAGTCCAAGGCTGGCCCTGTAAGTTCCTGTCCTCCATCCCCTCCAGCGAGGGCTCTGACTACCCGGGGAGGACCTGTTCCTGACATCAGCTTCCCCTGCCAGGATCCTCACCCTCACCTCACTTAGAGCCCCATGAGCCTCCATCATCCTGCTTAGCTTCCTAGAGCCCACTGTCCAGGATGCCAACCTTCCCCGCCAACATGGAGTCCCAGACCCTGGGTTGGAGGGGCTGTCTCTGCCCCCTGCCCAGAAGCTGTGTGAGTCAGGAACTACTGGGAATGCCAACTGGTTTCTGGGTGTCTGGTCCCGACAAGCTGGTCAGGACAAGCCGGGTGGTCCTCCCACTGTGCCTGTCTTCCTGCCTCCCTCTGACACGAGCTACAGGCTGCAACAAAATGCCTCCTTTCCCTGCCGCCCCAGTGCACCCACTAAAAACATGCCTTTGCATAATCCACAAGGAATTTGGCTTCCAGGTGCAGGATTGTCTTGCTGACAAACCCAGTGAGTTCATCCCCCCAGGTCCGTGCTTCCTCACCCCTGCTGCTGCGTGCGTGACATAGCCTCCGGCACACGTCTGAATCCTCTGCTGGCTAAGGGACTCACTCATCCATCATCATCCTTTCAGCCATTCAAGCATGTTTTGAGCACTTACTGCATACCACATTGTGCTAAGTGTAGAGAATACAGTATGAAAAAGTAAATCCTTGTGGCCTAGGGGGTGAGTGATAAGATGGACATTATACACAGCATCCCAATGCATATTTGCTTATCATGGGAACCACACCCACTGAAGGAAGAGAACACCGTGCTGTGAACTCATTTCTACCACAAACTTTTATTGAGGACCTTCTGTGTGCCAGGCTCTGTTCCATGACACTGTTTCAGAAAGCCCCCAACTAGATTGGGGACCATGTTGCCAGAGTTATTCTAGAGTTAACTAGGACAGTAAGGAGGGTGCCCAGCGGTGAGTCGGTGGGCAGGGAGAGTGTTAGACTTGTCGTGCCCATGCCCTAGAACTCAGTGGGGCCTCCAGCAGGAAAGCAATGAGGCCAAAAGACAGAGAGGAGAGAGAAGTGGGGTGGCTCTTGTTCCCTATGCGGCCTGCTAGTCCATATCCCTAGTCAGATGTGATCTCCCCAGGGTAGGTGCTTCACCTCCTGCCTTTGAGGCCCCAGAGTCACCTGCATGGGCCTGTCTGTGAGTGGGGGACATTGCTGGCAGGCAGGCAGGCCTTGGGAGGAAGGGGAGGGGGCTTCCTGCCTCCAGTCCAGCATGTAAGGAGCTTACAAGTCATCATTCCATCAACAATAAGCAAGCCATTGAACAAACTAAAAACAACAACTCGTTTTTGATCTGTTGGAGAAGCAAGGTCACAGGGCAAGTTACTGCCCGCCCTCCCTATGCTGGGGAGACCGGGAGTCTGGATACAGCGAATCAGTCAGCAGAGCAGACGCCAGGGCAAGCACCAGGGCCAGAGCAGGAAACCCTGCCTGGACTGCTGAGGGCTCCATGAGGACAAGTCTGAGAATTAAAAACCCTAGGGGTCCCCTTATGGGGGTTCCCAAGGTTTTTGTGAATTTTACCTCTAGATACTCTGCCAGGTTCTCACAGGGACCATCAAAGAAAAAAAAATCCCCTCGTGCATCTGGCAGAGGGACAGCGAAAGGAACCATGTTGCAATCCTCCACAGCCCTCTGTTGTTGACAGGCCAGGAGAAACTGCTTGATCAGAACTTAAACTTTCGAGATTTTGTCAGGACCTAACCAACGTTGGGGGAAGAGACACACAAACTCCAGCTCCTTCCACCCATCCTGTCCCAACTAAGGAGGGGACGAATGAGAAGTGGTGGGATGGAAGAGAGGGAAGAGTGTGTGATAGAGGGCATGGTCTCTGGGTTCAGATAGGCCTGAGTTGAATCCTGACTGTGTGTCTTCCCCACTGAGCCCGGGTGTCCTCCTTGGTGAAATGGGGACTCCATGAGACCTATGTGGCCATCCTCTTATTTATCATCAGACCCATGGAGGTGGTTAAGTGAGGAGTTGTTCTTTGGTCCCAAGATGCAGTCTGAGCCTGCTGGCGTTGCCCTGGTGCCCCCCCCCACCCCAGACCCCGGCCCCAGGCAGCCACAGGAAGGGAAGAGTGTGAGTCCTGGTTGAGGGTGGAGTGGGAGCATGTGGAGGAGAAAGCAGCCCCCTACGGGGGGGTGACAGTGACAGACGGGAGGTTAAGAGAAGAGAGACACCTTGGGCTGTAAATGTACAGCCACCTGGAACCTCAGAGCCCACACAGAGCCCCATGAGTCAGTCCTAGCCATGAGTCTTGGCTGCCAGGCCAGAGCAGAACTCTAACTGGGAAACTTCACCCAGCTTTGGTGAAGCCACTTGCTTGTCCTGTCACTGTCCAAGTCAGAGCCAGGGGACCTAGAGCACCTCGGGCCTTAAAATCCACCCTCTTCCTCCACAATCCAGATTAGCCCTTGGTTTCTGAACCGATTCAGGTCCTGAAGGTCCAGGATCCTTAAGGTTTCATTGGTACCCATCGGGTGATTTATAGGGGCAACAGGGTGTCCGTGAAGAGCGTGTTGTGTTTGGTTTTAGAAGCACGTGCCGGTTGGGGCGCCTGGGTCGCTCAGTTGGTTAAGCGACTGCCTTCGGCTCAGGTCATGATCCTGGAGACCCGGGATCGAGTCCCACGTCGGGCTCCCTGCTCGGCGGGAGGCCTGCTTCTCCCTCTCTCACTCCCCCTGCTTGTGCTCCCTCTCTGGCTGTGTTTCGCTCTGTCAAATAAATAAAATCTTAAAAAAAAAAAAAAAAAAAAGAAGCACGTGCCGGGAGGCAAGAAGAGGCAGCCTTTGTTGTCTCCCTGGGCGGAGGCTGCTGCTTGGGGAGGGCTGGCGGGACTGTGTGTCAGGCCCTCCCAGCAGCACGGGGGCTTGGGGCTCCCTTGGTGCTGACGTGGTTGCTGCTGAATTTGGCTCTCCTCACTTGGAATCTCTGAGTAGGCCCTCACAGGCAAGTTAGGCCATCCCTTCCTTCCACTGCGGAGGAAACTGGGCCGCACCACACTGTTATCTGAAGGCCATGCAGCAGAATGATTTACTTAAACGTGTCCCTGGGGTCACTGTCCCCCCAGAATGCAGAAGAATGTCAGAGTGTCCCCCCGGAATGCAGAGGTCAGACCTGTGACTCCCCTTAATTCCAGGGGAAGACATGAGCGGCTTGGCTGGTTTCCGGGCAGATCTCAGAGAGGCTTTGCTTATGAACATGGGGCCCATTGGCAGGACTGCACTGGCTAGCTCAGGTGGGGAGAGGATGGGCTGCGGGCCTTGAAGGAGGAAGAGGGAAGGGCCCAACACAAGAAGCTGGACTTGGGGGAAAATGGCAGTTTTCCACATGGGAGAGACTCAGCACCAAGGAGTGCCTGGTCTCGGGTGGCAGGAATGTTAGAATATCCCATCTTTGGCAGTACCGACCACACTCCTGGGGCACATCTGGGCCTAGAGATATCTGTCTTCAAATGGGTCTCTCTGTTCTGAACCCAGATCCCCAGCATGGGGCACCCAGCTGAGAAGTGGGGGCCTTGTCTGCCAGATCCTCGGTAGCTGACTCCTGGAGTCCTTGGATGATCCCAGGCAGGGGAAGAAGCCACGAAACCATGGCTTCGGATCTTTGCAACCTTGGCAAACAGGGTTTCCAAATGGATTGTATTTTATTTAGAAGGACCAACACATGGGGGCGCCTGGGTGGTTCAGTTGGTTAAGCGACTGCCTTCGGCTCAGGTCATGATCCGGGAGACCGGGGATCAAGTCCCACATCGGGCTCCCTGCTCAGCGGGAAGCCTGCTTCTCCCTCTCTCACTCCCCCTGCTTGTGTTCCCTCTCTGGCTGTGTTTCTGTCTGTCAAATAAATAAAACCTTTAAAAAAAAAAAAAAAAAGAAGGACCAACACATGTCTTTGAGAAGTGCCGAGAAACAAGACATTTACCGTGAGGGCCTCAGGAGGGCTTGTACCTGTTCTTGATAATTTATAAGGTGCCATCAGCACGTCAGGGGGCTTCTCACCATCAGCTCTTTGCTCACGTTCCCCTTGGAGAACGGTCTCCCTCTTTGCCTGGCAGCACTCGCCAGTATACCCCACCTTCTCCTACCTTGCCTTCTTCACGCCCCCCAAGAGGATTATCCTCTCTCCTCTGTTCCCAGGCGCTCGGGTTCCCAGACCCATCTCTCTTCATTCATTCATACACTCTTATCCCTTCCAAACCATGCTCCAGATGGCAGCGCATTAAGCGTTTTAGAATATCTACTGGATCAAGTCACTTGGTGGCATCACAGTGCCCTTCGGCGCAGAACTTAAACCCACTCTGGCTTCCAGAGCCCTATACCCTCTGGCCCCACATTCTGTACCTGCACACCCTGGTGTAAGAACACAGTTCTTCTCTTTGGTGCTCCGATATGCAGAACATCTCAGAGTTGTTCCCTATGCTGTTCTCTCTGCCTGCAGTGCTCCTTCCCATAACCTGACTGATCCCCGCTCATCCTTCCAGACTTAAATAAATTTTGTTTGCTTCTGGGAGGCAGTAAGTATTTTCCAAAGATAGCTGCCCCAATATCGATACGCCAAGATGACATGGATGTTCCTCTTCCAAGAGGTCACATCTGGGTTTCCTATACGTTGTGGCCCTGCTTTATGACTGCTCTGACCAATAGGTAATGGCCAAAGTGACTCCGTGTGAGTTCTGAAGCCTAAACAAACCAATATAGCTTCCTCCTTGCTCTTTCGCTCTTGGGAAGCTTGTCCTTAGAACTCAGCTCCCATGTTGTGAGGACACCCAGGCCGCATTGAGAGGCCACATGAGACTGCCCTGGATAACAGCCCCAGGTGGATCCCCTGGATATCAGTGAGCTAGATGTCAGGGGATGCAGTGGGTGGCAGCTGAAGGCAGATATCAATAGCCATTAGAGAACGATGAAGTTCAGACTCGGGTTCTCTCTCTGACGCTGGTCCACTTGGCAGGTTGGTCTCCTGCTGGCTGGGGGAGACTTTGGTTTCTTCCCATTCCATTGGACACAGCTTGCTAATTCCTGCAGGGGCCTTGGTCCCACCACCGAGAGTGCTCGGTCCTGCTGCATGCCCCACCACCCACAGTCAGACACACTCCCACGTTTCTCCACTAGGGAGCCACCCAGGATGGAGCCCCCTATATCTTGGGTCATCCTTGTCACCTGTCACATTAGGACTTAGGCACCCAAGCCACCTCAGATGAATGTAAGTTGATAAAAACTTGTTGGTGCACAACAGAACAAGCAAATAGTCCCTCCCCGACTTCTTCCCCTGGAGACATTTTCATGGTCTGCTCAGCTGGGCCTCCCCAACACTGTAGCAACCTACATCTGGCAACAAGCCACGGAGGCGCTGTGAGGGGGGCACAGGACCTCCATCTGCCTCGCCTTCTGAGCATAAACTGGTCGGCTGCCTGGCATGGCCCTCCTTGTCCTGCACTGTCCCAGTTTTCTTTATTCTACTTTCCTAGCTTGTTGAAGACGTTGGCATGTTTACGGCACTTCAGGAAAAAAGGAATTGAGATTTACATTTTGCAATTCTTGAAACAGTTTGGTGTCCTTTGGACATTCCAGAAGACATGGTCCCCACCCCACCCTGTCCCCACACACAGTCCCTGGTGGCTCTGCCCACAGATGAAAGAACAAAGGAGGGGCTTTCTGGGGACTCTGCCAGGGACTGATCTGGGGGTCAGCCAAGACAGCTTAGAACTAAACCATCCTTTAATCTGGGTGCCCAGCACCTTCCTCTGAGCTCTGGTTTTGAAGAGCACCCCTTTTCTCCTCCCTGCACAGATGTTGCTAGTGGGCCCTGCTGATACTTGCTTGGATCACGATTATTCACTTGAAAGTTTTTCAGTCTCCTGGTCCCTGCATGGCTCCAGCACACATAGGTGTCTGTGAAATTATGCCACCCGGGGGTCCATTGGTGCTGGTCATCAGTGGTGACTCAGGGCTGTGCTGCCTATTTCCCTCTCAGAGAGGGATGTGCCATGCACTTCCCAGGCAACCTTCTGCACCCACTCCACACCTGTCCTTGCAGAGCTGCCTTCCAGCCTCCTCAGCTGGGACCTCTGGGGCTATGGCTTGGTTGGACGAGCAGTCCCAGCCGCCTGGCAGGAGTTTGTGGTGGAAGCAGTGGTGACACAGGAGGCACTGGAGGGCCACAGGGAACCAGGAAATGTGGTCATGGAAGGAACTGGTCCCTTGGGGGCAGCAGAGGACATTGAGGCAGAAAGAGCAGACCAATTTTCGGATATGTCTATCACTACACCTCTACAGTGCTCCC
>PITA01020615.1:0-10688 GCA_004023965.1 Spilogale gracilis | reverse complement strand
CAGGCTAGAGAATACAGAGCACCTGGGCTGTTGGGAGCAAGAGACCAGAGGGAACAGAGATGCCACCAAAGATCCCAGAACCAGGCTCTGGCTGTCCCCATGCTACTTTAGGCTGCTCTGACTTCAGGTCCTAGTGGACCACAATCCTGCTCTTTCTCCATCAGTGCTCCCACCCACCCCGTGGCTCCCATCTTGGCCACTGCCTACCCAAATATACCCATGTTCAGTGCTTCTTTTCCCTGCTATTTGGTTTATGGCTTCACATTTAGACCTCTGATCTATTTCGAGTTTAAGTTTGTGTATGGTATGAAATATAGATGGCGATTCATTTTTGTCTTATGGATTTCATTACTTTTCTATGTTGTAGCATAAATTGCCACAAACTTCATGGCTTAAAATAACATGTATTTTATTATCTCATATTTTCTGTCAGGAGTCTGGTCCCAGCTTAGCCGGGCTGTCTTTTTAGGGTTTTATTGGGCTGCAGTCTGGGTGTTGGGTAGGCTGCATTCTCATCTGGAGGCTTGACTGGAAATAATCCGCTTCCAAGTTCATTCAATTTCTTGTCAGGATTCAGGTCCTTGCAGTTGTGGGACTGAGTGCCCTGGCTTCTTGCTGGCCACCTTCAGCAACTAGAGGCCACCCAAAGATCCTTGTCACATGGACTTTCCAAAAACAACTGCTTATTCTATTAAGCCTGCAAGGAGAGTCCTTGGAGCAAGAGGCTAGCAGAATGGGATCTTATAAAATGTAACGATCATGGGAGCAACATCCCATCACTCTGCCATATTGTTGGTCAGAAGCAAGTCCTATGTTTCACCCACACTAAAGGAGAGTTACATGACCAGAAGGTGAGGGCACATGGATGTACCATTTCTGAAAAGAATATCGTCTCTTCATTGAATGTCTTTGCACTTTTACAAAAAAAAATAATAATAATGGATTATATATATGTGAGCCTAATTCCTCATGCTGTCTTCCATTTCATTGGTCTGTGCCTCTCTTTTTGTCAAACTATGATATCCTAATTCTGATCTTTATACTAAATCTGGAAATCAGGTAGTGTGAGTCTTCTTCTTTGTTTTTCTTTATCAAAATTGTTTTTGGATTTCCTAGGTCCTTTGCTTTTCTGTATAAATATTATAACAAGCTTGCAAAATTTACAAAAAATCCTGTTGGAATTTTGATTGGGAAAATTATTTAAAAGATTGAGTCAAGATTTAAAAGTTGATTTGAGTTTACATTTTAATAAACTTCAGATTTCTAGGTTTTCTCCATGCTCAGCATAAAGTCAGCTTGAGATTCTCTCCCTCTGCCCCTCCCCCCACTCATGTGCGCTCTCTCTTTCTCTTTCTTTCAAATAAATAAATAAATAAATAAATAAATAAATAAATAATCTTTCTAAATTAAAAAAAAAACAAACACAAGATGACGGAACAACTCTTGACCTGTAGTCCTACAGGGCAACAATCACTTCCCCTCTATGCAGACGGGCCTTCTATGCTCAGTGCACCGGAGGTCCCCACCCCCACAGTGACTTGGGTGCCCAATGCTCTACATTTTCCCATTGCTGTTGCTCACCTGGCCTGTCCTAGACACCTAATTTTGTATTTATTGTGTCAGGTTCTCTCTGCTCTGGCTTTTGGGGCAGGATGTTTTCACTTGTCCCTTTCACCTGGTTAACATCTTCTGATCATTCATAACTCAGTTCTGTGCTCATGGCCCCTGTGAGGCCTTCCTGGACACAAGCGATGGGGGAACCCCAGGCATGTGACCTTGGAGCTCCCTGTACTTCTCCTTCTTAGACCATGGCCCAGGGGTGAGGTGCTTGTTAGTGTGATTAATTGTTCAATGTCTCTGTCTGACAGAGAGCTCCATGAGGGTAGCTCGGGGACTTCGGTCATTGCTAAATCTCTGGTGCCTACCACAGTGTCTGGCACATCGTAGATGCTCCAAAAATGCTCAAAGAATAAATAAGCCCTTTTCCCAAGCTGTAGCTAATAGACTTAGAAGCTGCTCCTCCTGTCTTCCCTTCCCCCCATCTCTACCCCTATGGTTTCCTCCCTTAATGACATGCCTATGAGAGTGGCCAGGTAGGACCCTTGGTCCCTGGCCTGCAAACCACTAAATATTAACAAGACAAAGAAGCTCCTTAGAGGTTGGGGCAGGCCTTGGCTGTAAATCTAGGACCAGCTTTCCTCTGAGGTTAGTTTTTTCTCTCTTCCTTTTTTAGTTTTAATTAACTTTTTTTAAAAAAAGATTTTATTCATTTATTTGACAGAGAGATCACAGGTAGATGGAGAGGCAGGCGGGGGGGGGAGGGGAAGCAGGCTCCCCACCGAGCAGAGAGCCCGATGCGGGCCTCCATCCCAGGACCCTGAGATCATGACCTGAGCCGAAGGCAGAGGCTTAACCCACTGAGCCACCCAAGCACCCCTTTAATTAGCTTTTTAAAATTAAGGCATTAAAATGCAAAGATCCTAATTTTTCAGCCAATGTTCTGACAACTTTATACACCCACATAAACAGCACTTGCAGAAAATCTAGGACATTTCCATCAGCCCAGGAAATTTCCTCTGTCTTCTCCCCTCACCCATGCATGGCTTTCTGATTGCCATTCTCTATGAGAATGGCACTTTTGCCTGTTCTAGAACTTCATATAAACGGAGTCATACAGTGTGTACTCATGTCTGGCTTTTTTCACTCATCTGTCCATGCCATTGTGTCTGTCTGTATAATTGGAATAGTGTGGACTAAGTACCTGCTGAGTAATTCCATCATATGGACGTCCCACAATTAGTTTATCCATTCACCTCTTGGGTACCGGGGTTAATTCCAGTTTGCTATTAGGAATAAGGCTGCTGTAAATATTCTTGTACAAATATTCTTTTTATGGACATATGTGTACATCCTCTTTGGTGATTACCTAAGAGTGGCATTCCTGGGTCATAAGGTAGATACGTATCTCATTTTGTAAGAAACTTCTGCTTTGTTTTCTAAGGAAGGCTCTCAGCTTGTTCTTCTTGCTCTTGGCCTCCTTTGCTCTGGATAAGAAAAAAAGATTCCAGGAGACAGGAATGGTTGGAGCTGGAAGAGCTTTCAGAGGTTAGCCCTCCACCCCTCATCCTGAGATAGGGACACAGGTCCAGGGAGAGGTAGGGTTCCTCCAAGGAACTTCTGTGAAAGCTGGACAGAGCCAGAACCAGGACTGGTGTCTAGACTCTGGGCCAGTGCTTAGAAGACAGAGGCACTTTGTCTTTCCAAGAGGAAAGTTACCCCATTTACTGGGGATTCACCCTGGCCCTGGCCTGGTTGGTTTAAATCATATTCCCAAATATCATGTGTAGCAGAGTGCCTCGTCAGAGATTAAACCTGGTTTTATTCCTTCTTTCCCCCATTTAAGACATCAAGGAGACCCACTTCCAGTGGTGTAAGAGAGAGTAGATTTGGGAGAGTTAGATCGACTCGGGCGTCTGCTCCCACGCAGAGTGTGCTGGGGGAGGTGAGGGTCTGCCTTCCCTGCCCACGGGACCTCAGCCAACTCCACTGTCCCAGGTCTGAGGTCCCGCAGCAAAGACCTCCTGCAGGCCAAGGGACTCATGTGGCGGCACAGAAGGAGCAGCAGTGGGCATGTGACCCTGGCAGCAACTGTCCTGCCCACCCGCTCCACCAGAAGCTTCATCCTAACAGCGCATTGCAATGGTCCCTTAAAAGTACAGGTACGCTTGGCGACGCCCCCCTGCCAGGACGGGGAGCTGTCCTGTAGGCTGTGGCATACTCCTGACAGCAGTGGCTGTTCTACAGGTAGAGGAGATGGGTCTGGGAGCCAAGGGATGGAAGTCGTTATGGCCCCATCCCTTCCATGAGCCACTTGAAGACTCAGGGCTTCTTAGAGTTGTAACTTTCCGCTCTTGAAACTGGAGGTCCTGGCTCCCATGGGGATGGTGCTTCCATCAGAGATCCAGTGAGAGCCCTACCAACTTCAAGCTATGGCCGCCATCTGGTCACTTTGGGCCCTGTGTACTCAGAGGCCTGCAGGCACAGAAAGGAGTTAGCACGGTGGCAGGGGACCTTGCCCATCAAGAGCAGAGGAGACTTCTGCCATGTCATAAGGGTAGGGAGGCACATGTTTAGTGCCCAGATCCACTGGAGCCCCACTGCAACCTGCCATGCCCAGCTTTAACAGGGAGTCTGCAAGTACAGTCAACGGAGGGCATGAGTCCCTTGGGGGATGAGGGTCTGGGTGCTCCCAGCAGACAAGCCACCCAGCAGGGGGATGAGAATTCAGCATGCGTCATGCAAAAGGGAGATGATGAGAGCCAGGTATGGCCCCTGGACCAGCTGCAGGAGTTCGTCCCACTGACCTCCCTGGAAACGGCCTCCCAGACCGCACGGCCACATGGTGCTGAGAACTGCTGGGGCTACGTTCACGGGGATGCAGTGGGGCCACGGCCACACCCCGGGACCAGGCCGGCGTGTTCACCTGTAGCTGCGAGTGCCGGCTGGTGCCTCCGGCAGGGCGGCCTGTGTGGATGGCTACACCCTGTGACCCACCATCACGGTGCAGAGCCGTGACAAGGTGGGATGAGCTCCGGCACATCTCATGCCCCACAGCCTCCTGTGGGGTCAGGGAAAGCCACCTCGGCTGAGACTGCCACCTTGCATGGCTTTGTCCCTGGCCCCTCCGGCATCCCTCCTTCTCCTCCTGAGAACCTCCTTTGGTGAACCACTTCCCCAAATATCCCTGTGAAGCTCTGCTCTTAGGCACCTCCTTGGGTTCTCTTGGCCTCATCTGGCTCTATGGCCATCAGCTCCTTGCTCCTGGAACACCTCAGCTGGCACCCCTCATCATCTCAGTGTCTTACCTCCCTGGGGCCTCATCCCAGCCTGCAGTGCACCTGTTTGCCCAGGTGTGGGGCTTGGCAGTTCTGGACTTGTAACATCAGAAGGTTTTTACATTGGTATAGCAAGAGTCCACTGGTGGGCACCACATTTCCCACAGCGCTGGGCATGTACTAGATCAGTAAATGCGAGCTGTGATTGCTGTGCGGTCTGCCCCTGCACACATGAGCCGCAGCTGGTTGGCTGGGAGTGGGCCACTTGGTACAAGCAGGTTCCTCGGAGCCTACCTCCTGTGACATGGGGGTGGCACATGGTGATCGTAGTTGGTCCTGGTGCAGAGTTTAGAACTGTGAGGCCCGCCAAATGGTATGCCATTTTCGCTGCAGGCATGGAGTAGGGAAGCCAGCTCTGCTGCTGAGAAGCAAGCCCACTGTGGGAAAGAGATGGGTGGTACATTTTCTTGATACCAGGAAGGGCATGGAATTTTGGTCCCAAGTGACAGGACTGACTGGAGGGCCAGAGGCATTGCTACAGAGGGGACATCCCAGCTTGAGGGTCTCGGGGAGGATTTACTCTTGGCCATTTAGTAACAGGCCATTACATGCACTGACAGGCCGGGCCTCCCCAGACAGGCACTTGGGTGCCCAGTGGTGATCCCTCAGGTCCTGGAGGTCCCCAGTCCCCATCTTGCCACCCCCACGGAATCTTAGGCTGTCCTCCAGTTCCAAGAGCCAGCGAGGACTGGGGCAAAGGTTGCCTGCCAGGCTCAGATATAGGCCCCAGAAGGGCTTTTCCAAAGAGCAGAGAGTTACCCTGCTGGACCCACAGGCCCCACACCAGAAGAGAAGGCAGAGCTCCTCCCTCAGGACAGAGCCAAACCCTCCTCCCTGACCCTCTCCTGAGTCCCTCTGCCTGGCCTCCCTTTCCGTGTGCTGTTTCCTCTGACAGAGACAGTCCTCCCCATCCACAGCTCCTCTGTCCCCACTGGCTGCCCCCCAGTCACCCCATTCACACTTCTGCTCTCTGGCCCTGCAGCCCTCAGCCCTCCTCCCACCAGAAATTCGGAATCAGGCAGGTCTGATGAGAAACTGACGTCAATGGATGAGCTGGGCACCCAGCAGTGGTTCCTGAGCCATTGCGGGAAGGGTGAGTGTGGAGGCTTGGCTTCGAGTCTTCTCGCTGCAGGTCACAGAATGGCTCTGCCTCAGTTTCCTCACATGCAAGGTGGGAAAACCACTCTACCCCACCAGCTGCCATGGAGCTCCGTCCCAATAAGAGGCTGGCGAGCCACTCTGGCTGAGACTGGGAGTGGCTGTGAGGGTTACCTGAAAAGACCAAACAAAAGGGGCTTGCTTTCCAGTCTGGAAAGGGGTTTATGTCAGAGTCGCTTGTTGCTGGGGCTGGTTCTCACGCACAGGCACTGGTCCCACCATGCAGAGTCTCCTTGTGATTACACTAACAATGCCATGAGGGCTTGGCTTGTCAGGGCAGGACACAGACCCAGGCCTGGGGGCTAGAACGCTGGGTGGAGACCGCCACCTCTGCGGAAGCTATCTCTGTGTGCAGGAGGGCCTCTTCCCAGGAGCTGTCCTGGGGGCACGCCCAGGGCTGGGACCTGGGACTGAGGAACCAGGGGACTCGGGCAGTCACTGTCCAATGTCCCCACCCAAGGGGGACCTCGGCTCTGGCCGGCTCTTCATGCCAGTGCTCCTGGGATAGGGGTGCACCTGCAGGTGTCGCTGGAAAACAATCTTCCAGGAAGGCAGTGGGGAAAAAGTGTTGGATTAAGATCCAGGGCTGAGTCTTGCCTCACCTAATGACCGTCGGTCATGGGACCACAAGCCAGCCGGGCTCTGTACACCCTGTGGAGTAGTCCTTCTGTCCTTCCTGACAGTGTGTGCTTCCCCCTCTGCACTCCCAGGCCCCATCTGCGCACTGCTGGATGGTGACTGGGCTCTCCGGGGGTGTGCATGACAGGCAGCGTGAAGACACGAGCTTGGCAGGTAGCAGCTTGCATGCTGCATGGGTGCCAGGTTCCCCTCCCTTTGTTCTCCTTCAGAAACTGTCCCGGGATGTGATCAGAGCCAGCTTCCATCAGGATATGGATGCACAGCTGGGCCGAGGGGGTTGGGAAATCAAGGTCAGTCCTGCGAACAGGAGGATGCTGGCAAGGGCTCCTCAGACTCCCCTGGTTCAGTGCTCCCTGTGGTGTCCTCCCTCAGCAACGTCTTGGGTTTGAAAAACACTAAAGGTAAGACAAGGCCTCGAGGAGGAAGCCTTAGAAGAGCCGGAGCCGTGGGCAGTGTGAGGGGCACTGACAGGCCTTCAGGTGCATTCCCACAGGTGAGGATCAAGAAAGAGCAGCACTCGTCTAGGGGCCAGGCCCGCTTCTTAGGGTTTCATCCTGGCTGCAGCAACTCTCCGGGAGGGTGTCGGTTCACAGTCTGGGGCACCCTGGGGTCACCTGGAGAGCTAGAAATCAGATCTCGGTAGTCTAGGGAGTGGCCTGGCCACAAGCGTTTTAGCTCTCACTATAGCTCATTCAAATGTGCAGCCAGGGCTGCAAACCTCCAGCTCCAAGGGCAACAGCATCACCTCCATTCAGATCACCTCCAAACAGACCCTGAGGCTGAGTAACCTTCTCAGGCTCACAAGGCAAGAAGGGCCAGGCGGGGATCAAAAAAGGGACCATCTGGCTGTTGCCCCTCCTCCGGCGCTGTCCCCTGCACACAGCAGCCACTCAAGGACCACTGGTGAACAGAGGAGCTGGAGGAATCACACGGGGGGTGGGAAGCAGAAGCAGGCAGAGAAGGGTGTGGGTGTTGGAGCCTCCCACCCGACCTCCACCCTTTATTAGCTGAGCCCCAGGCTCCTTAGCCACACACTGGGAGAAAGCACTGCAGCCCGCCCTGCCTGGAGCAGACCAGCGGCATGTGCTGGGCTGGCCAGGGGAGAGGGACCTAGGGCTGTGGCGACACTCTGGTCTGGGTAAGGCATGGGAGCCCAGCAGCGGCTACAGCTCCTTGCTGCCAGCTGCGAGAGGCCCTCTTCTTCCTGTAGCCTGTTCTGGTGGCTGAAACTCTAGACGGAAGCTGGAGCCAGACAGGCGGGCAGACAAGTGCATGCTTTTCAGGGAGACCTCCTCCACTCTGGGAACAGGATGGGGAAGGGCAGGGCCTACCCAGGCTGACCCCAGACTGGGTTTCAGGCTGTGGGGCCCAGTAGGGCTCCCTGGGGCGGTGATGTGGGTGGGAAGCAAAGCCTCAAAGCTGGAGTCTAAGGTGTGTGTTGGAGTCCAGTGGGAAGGGCTGAGTCAAGAAGTCCCAAGGCCCTTGGGTTTCCAGCTCCAGCACTGGCTATAGGCACTCCTGCTGATAAAGTCTGGTGTCGACCGCCTCCCCAAAGAGAAACTGAGGACGCTCAGGGTAATGCAAATCGCACAGCGAGGTTTATTTCCAGCTAGCTGGGGTCCAGGTTTATTTCCAGCTAGCTGGGGTCCAAGCATCTGCCCGAAGCAGCAGGTTTCAGCAAGGACTCCAAATGCAAGGGTCTAGGGGCTTATATGCATTTCAAACAGCAAGCATGAGTCACACAGTTCACAAGTCAATTGCCCATTCTTAGTTTGCATCTAAATACCTGCCTGGGACCCTCCCCAGAATGGGAGATTAAGGGGTTTAACTGGTCGGGCATCTCCCCCAACCCCGCTCTCCTTTGTTTTCCAGGGGCCATTTATCCATAACACCTGGAGCTGTTTTTCTAAGTAAACAGGATGGTGGCTTGGATTCCAAAACTGGACCTTACACTGTGCCGTTTCTGGCAAATCCCTGCTGGCCAGTCGCTGCCACCTGCCCTGGAACTGTGCTGTCAGAGATCTGGAGCTGTGAAAAAGGCTTCTTTCAGGTTTGAAAACCCCTCCGAGTTCCTCTTACTGACCTGTGTCCCCCTAAGTGAAATGGAAGGTGGGTATGATGCACACACGGGCTCATGCTGGACAATGCTGGCTGACTTTTCCTTTTTAAAACTGTGCTCCTGGCGCCTTCCCACAGGAACAGTCCTGGACGTGGGCCCCGCTGCGTGGGGAGTAGGAGGTGGGAGGCAGCTTCCCACGGGCCCTCGCTTCTGTTCCCTGGGTGGGGGCAGGGGGCACATCTCAGGTGCCATTCTAACTGCCACATCACCTCTGGGGAAGGTGACAAATCCAGGACACGCTGGCTTGGGGAACTGCAGATCTCTTTGTAGCCCTGTGCTTCAGCTCCTCCCAGAGACCCCAGAGGAATGTCGTGAGGGTCACAGGCACGGTGGGAGTTTGGTGCCAGCTGTCAGGGTCTGCCTTCTCATGCATCCTGCTTCCCTCTCTCCCCTCCCTGGGGGTGATATCGGAGAAGCCCTCCTGGGTGCCAAGCTCTTCAGAGCAATGCCATCTCGAGGTGATGGCTGGACTTCCATGGCCCGTTGAGGCTCTAAGGGAGGTCTGGTCCACACTCTTGTGAGTCAGCAGGCACAGAAGGGCATCCTGACTCTGGAAGATGAGCTGAGCATTTGGAGACAAGCTCTCGGACCGCTGGTTAGATGTGGGACGAACTGTAAGTGTGTGAACAGTATGGGTCTTAAGAGGGGTTGCCGTTGATCAGAGCCACAGTGGTGGTTCTGAATGTCCCTGAACAGGTCCCAGTGTCAGGCACTGTCATGGAGGCTTCACGGGTACGAACACACCTGTTCTGCACAATGCTCTTGGAGCGGGACGTGTGATTCCATTGCGCCTGTTTTACAGGAATGTGGAAGACTAAGGGAAGGTCTGACTCCAGACAGACAGGCCTGCTGTCTGCCAGGCCAGGGAACTGAACAAAGAAATTCACCTCAGGGAATTTTTCAGAAGCCTCAAGAGGAAGTGGGGATGTTGAGAAGGAAAAGCAGCAGCAGGAAACTGCTTGAAGGTCGAGGCGGAGTTCTCCTTGAGGTGCAGAGCAGTTTCAAATAAATCAGAAACTGTCAGCCTCTTACCGTTCTCTAAGATGAACACTCCTAAGTTCTGTTTGCACCCGTCTTTGGTTCTTCCTGAAGAACGATGGGCCTCTCCCATTTAACTGCTGAGTCTAGGGGTCCTGATACCCATTTTACTCAACTCTTGATTTCAAGGGCTGTCAACCCCACTTGAACTAGCTTAAACAAAGGAAGTGCGTTTCTCGACATCTGTGCAAGGGCATGGGTGCCATCAGGCTCCCACGACAACAGCAGCCTGGCACTCCTGCCCAGGAATCTTGCTGTCCTCCTCCTGCTTCTCTACATGGCAGCTTCCCCCATGGTAGGAAATGGCCTCCAACAGATCTAGGCATGACATTCCTCAGTCCCACCAGCAGGGGGCGGAAAGCCGAAGGAGTGACCCTGCTGGCCTAGCTTGAGCCAGATGTCTGCCCCTAGCCCACCCGTGGGCAGAAGTGAGAGTACAAGGCTTGGCTCAGCCTGTCCGGGGCCCACCCCGGAGCACATGGTGTGTTGGGAGCCTTGGAGAGATGGGGAAAGCCAGGTAGACACTCTCCCCATGGTCCACTGCAGCAGACTAGTGGATTCCCCGGTGCAAATGACCACAGTGTGATTTCTGATCTAATCGGCTGCCAGATACCGCAGTCAAGAAGGCACAGTCATCCAGTTCAATTGAGCAGACATTTATTGAGCACCTATTAAGTGCAAGGCACTGTGCTAGGTGCCATGGGAAATACAGAGTGAACACAGACGGTCCCTGCCCGCGAGGAGCTCACAGTCTAGAAAGGGAGGTGAGACAGTACACAATCAGCTGCAGTGACACCAGTCAGCGCGGCAAGTGCCAAAAGCCAGACATAAATGCTGTG
>PITA01020614.1:0-34470 GCA_004023965.1 Spilogale gracilis | reverse complement strand
AGTCTGATCACAGCTGTCTTATGCTGCGGTCTGAGTATCTGTGACCCCCCCGTCCCCCAAATTCACACATTTGAAGAAAGGCCTTTGAAGAAAATGCAGAAGCAAAAGCCACAGTGCTTTTTATGCCAATGAAATGTTTATTTCTAGGATAAATGAGCAGTTACAACAAACTAAATAATGGACCCTTTTTGAAGTCGTGGCTTGCATTCATCGGGAGACCAATTTCCTCTCCTTCTAGTGCATGTCCTAGCAGTGGATTCTTTCCAAGATTCTAATAATAAATTTGCAGCCTCCAGACTCTTCCTGTCCCAGGGACCGCGTCTGTCCTCCAGGCAGAGACGCAATGCTGTATTCCCCTCAGTCACGTGGGGGCACAACCAAGCACACGCACTTACACGATCTGACCTCCCACCCTGGCTCGCCTGCTTCTCTTTCTGTAACATCAGACGTGTGTGCCCGCTCGTGCGGGTGGGCAGATGAGATGCGGTCAGCGCCAGCCAGCTGGAGGGGCTGGGACCCAACACGGCCATGAGTTATCTGTGACAGACGCTCGCCGTCCCCCTGGTCAGAGGAGAATGCTGATTCTCCTGCAGCAGGAGAAGCAATTTCTGGTGTCAAGTGAGGTGAAGAGACGTGAGTTTGCCTCGACTTTCTCCCTCTACTTCCAGCGTCTGTACGCAGCTGGTCAGAGCGGACCTCCGGGAGGTCCCCGAGATATCGCCAAGTTCACGGTGGGACAGTTAGAGACTCTGGCCAAACGGTTTCTTAATCAAAACCATCACCTCACCAGGTAAAAGTGCTCGGCGACACCTCCCTGAGCGGGGTCGGCTTCTGGCCCCGAGCTCTTCCCCCACTGACATCCAGGCCCTCCGCTGGCTCCGTAGAACTAGTCGTGCTTTGCACAGAGGAAGTTCGGGACGTGGGTTGTTTACCTGACTTAGGGCGCGGGGATCTGACGGTGCCGGTGTCCCCGGGGAAAGGCTCGTGAACCCTTCTGGAAAGCTCCATCTTGGAGCTGAATCCCTTGAGCGTCCAAACTCCTGCTTATATTTATTCTCACCTCCTGCCCCTTCCTCCCCGCACTCCGTCCTCTCTGCAGCCGCACATCCACCATCATTAATTCTGACCTATCTCTCCAAACATAAACTCAAGTTCACGTTCTCTCTCCTTGAAATAGAAGGCAGCTCACTCTCCACACTGCTCTGCATGTTTAGTTTTAAAACGCTGTGACTTAGTGAGAAGAGAGCTTCCTCTCCCGCTGCCCACCTCGTCGGGAGAGACTAGTCCATTAGCCAGTTTTCTTCTGCTGGATACCTGGGTCGTTTTCAACCTTTTAAACTTAAGGCCACAGTGACTGACTCGGCGTGTGTGTTACTGTGCATGTGCTAGGCGACCTGAGGGATCATTCCCTGAAGTGGCGTCGGTGGGCGGAGGAGGGAAGGCAGTCATCACTGGGGTAGGGAGCCCCATACTGTCCTTCATCGCTGGGGGGCGTCTGCCAATTTCCGCTCCCCCCCAGGGGCAACTTGGCAAGGAGGGGGTGGCGCCTGCCCCCCACGAAGGCAACAAGACATGCACTGTCTGCACAAAACTTGAAAACCGGGGCGCCTGGAAGCCTGCTTCTCCCTCTCTCCCTCCCCCCGCTTGTGTTCCCTCTCTAGCTGTGTTTCTCTCTGTCAAATAAATAAATAAAATTCTTTTTTAAAAAACCTTAAAAACCAATGTAAAACCAAATAGAAATTAGTGTGCACCATGACTTGGAAATTCTACAGCCAATGATAGAATATATCCTGAAAGAGTCTTTGATCAGTCTAAATTCTCAACAATCATTGCGGGGACTGCTGGGGTTTAATCATGTATATGGGATCTTTTTTTTTTTTTAAGATATTATTCATTCACTTGACACGAGAGCGAGAGAGCACACGCAGGGGAGCAGTGAAGGCGGAGAGAGCAGACTCCACACTGAGCAGGGAGCCCGACGCCGGGCTCAGCCCCAGGACCCCGGGATCATGACCTGAGCCGGAGGCAGATGCTTCAGCGACCGAGCCCCCAGGAGCCCCTACACGTGACCTTGGCATCCTATCTGCGTGGAGGATAACGTGGAGAGCTCGCGGACAGCGGTCACACCGTCGGCCTCCCTGGACTCAGCCGCCGGGGCCGTGGATGGAGAGCAGAAGGTTCCCGGGCGCGGCAGGAGTGTGTCGGGAGGCTCACTACCAGCACAGCCCCGTGTGCAGCCCCCGCCCCACACACCCTTGTATTTCGGCCGCAGGTTCGCAGACTCCGGTAGCGCACCGAGTGTACAGATAGGAAACCCAGCAGAGACCCAGACTCCTCAACCCAGAGGACGAACTGGGGCTCACCAGAGGGAGATGGGGAGCGGTGGGCAAGATGGGAAGGTGATGAAGACGTACGTATGTCCCGTCATAAAATAACGACTGAAAAGACCACAGTCAGTCACCGTGTAGTGACCGCACCTGATGAGCAGAGTCAAGTGCAAAACTGATGGGCGCGTGTCGCGCACCGACATCCATGGGACCCTGGGTGTCAAGCGTACATCCTTTAAAAAAAGGTCAAGAAGGAGGACTGAAGTTCCTTCGATTTGATCCTTCCATGTGATCACTTAAAGCTTCTGTTTGCCTTTAAACCTTAAAAATTTGCAGAAGTTAGTCTTAAGGACCGCAAAAGTAACTGCATGTTTTTGTTACTGTGACAGACCACTATATAGGTGTTTGTTTTTTTTTTTAAATGACGTAAAAAAGCATTAGGTTGTTTTTAAACTGCAGTGGTAATGTTATTTTATGTGCCTTTTGATCTTTTTTACTGGTGAGATTCATTATGTATGTGAAGTTCAAGAAAAGAAAAAGAGGACTGCATTTCTCTCTGGACAGATGATAACTCCATGTTCGTTCTAATTTTGCTGAAAATAATTCATAGAAAGGGGAGGACACATGGATTACAGTCAGCTCTGGGTGTACACGCGCCTGCTATTTTCTCCTCCCCGGCACCGTGTACGGGGGACCCCACCACGCTCATGGATGGATTCTGTCCTGACACCATAGCATGGCGGCCGGGATGGCGACCAAGCCAAGCACCGGGTCACGGTGTCTCAGTGTTGGCTTACGTTGTGTTCGTCTCGTCACCAGGGAGGGTGAGCTTTCCTTCCTGGGCCCAAGAGCCCCTTGTGCCCCCCTTGTTCTATAAACCTGGGCTACTAACTCTGCAGCTCTTCTAGTCATTCCCCCTGCTCGGCTCCTTCTGGGGAAGCTTCACTCGCTCCACCTCCCACCCTGCGTGATACACAGAACAAGAGACACTTTCGACGGCTGAGCGCGGAGTGAAGACCAAGACCATCTGCTCCCCGGTTCTGGTCACTCTGCTTCTCTGAGTACAACCTCCACATCCATTTCTTAGAAAGAGATTTTATTTATTTGAGAGGGAGAGAGAGAACAAATGGGACGAGTGGCAGGGAGCCGATGTGGGGCTCCATCCCAGGACCCCGGGATCATGACCTGAGCTGAAGGCAGATGCTTTACGACTGAGCCCCCCAGGCACCCAGTCAACAACCATTTTTGAAAATTTCCCAGCTACTGATTGCTGTTGAGTTTGGAGTTAGTTTAACCTCTTAATTCCTTTGAGGAATGGCCTCACTTGAGCTACGACACCCATGTTGCTGTAAGTGAGGACACAGCATGTTGTTTCAAGTGGTTTCAGGTGCACGTTTCATTTTGTTAGATTCGTGCCATCGTCCCAGGTGGTGGACATTCTCTCGGCTTCTGCTGTCAGCTCCCACGCTTTCAGTATCGCTGTGATGGCAACTCCGAAGAGTCAGAATCATCTGTCCGTGTTCTGATCACAGGCACACACCCCCCAAATCCCACAAAGCTGAGCGGTGAATGTCAAAGCCACATCTTTGTGGTGGTCAGGACATGCGTCAATCACCCTGCGTTTTTATCCAGCAGTCTCCTAGAGCAGTGACCTTGACACACTTCTTGCTCTTTTGTCTTTATTTAGGAAGAAATATGTGCTTGTTAGAGAAAATTTAGAAGATAAAGGAAAACATGGAGGAGAAAATGAAATTCTCCCTTCGAAGAAGAACAGTTAACATTTTAGGGCCTTCTTTGGAATAGGCATCTGGGCTAACACACAGCGGCTCCCTGCGCCATGGGCTGGGCCTTTGGACACAAGCCTGCGACACGGAGACGAGCCCCACGCGTTAAATACACACTACAGGGGCGCCTGGGTGGCTCAGTTGGTTGGGCGACTGCCTTCAGCTCAGGTCATGGTCCTGGAGACGCGGGATCGAGTCCCACATCGGGCTGCCTGCTCAGCGGGAAGCCTGCTTCTCCCTCTCTCACTCCCCCTGCTTGTGTTCCCTCTCTGCCTGTGTTTCTCTCTGTCAAATAAATAAAATCCTTAAAAAAAAATACACACAACAGTTTGCAGGCTCAGCATGGAAAATGTAAAATGTCAAGATCTCGTTAATAGTCATCTGTACCCATTACATGTTGAATTAATATTTTTTTGACATACTGGGTTACATTATATTACGCAATGAACTCGAGTTGTTGCCTTTTGGTTTATTTGGCTGCTACAACATTTAAAATTGCATACGCAGTTCATGTTATTGTTCTGTCCGGCATGGCTATGTGTTCTCTGCATATTAGACCTTCATGCTGTGACAACACCTGAAGCGTCCTACGGACCGGTGACGTGGCGAGGTCTCCCATGCCCAATCTGATCAGACATCCCAGAGGATGGAGCTTAGGGGAGAAATGTCGGACAGCTTCTGAGGAAGCACTTCACCGTCACCCCTCTGGGATGCTGGGGGGCTAAGTCCACGTCAGGCTCCAGGAGGCACCTGTCGTCCCCCCCTCTCCCCCCCACTGGGCACAGGACCCAAGGCAGGGCCGTTCCCGTGAGCTCCTGGGTTTCTACAACCGCTGGAGAGGAAACGTGCTCTTTCCACCACAGTGGCCCATGGAAGAGAAGCCCACGCCTGCTAGTGACCGGTCCCGACCACACACAGAGATGGGCCGCCTAGGAAGGAAGCATACGGAGCGGGAAGCGGTGCAAGGAAGGATGAGGACAGCCCCCCTTGTTTGCTGGTCTGATCCAGCAGGTCTCGAGGCTGGAAACCGCCGGGCTTTTCCGTTCCAAGAGTCAGTTTGTTCTACCTCCATCCTCCCCGCTTGATTCTGTTTCAGCCGGGTTCTGCCACTTGGGCCCTGGAGGGGCCGGCGGCTGCGCGCTGGGAGTTTCACCGGAGGGACCAAGCGTCTCAGTTGCGAGAGCCTGGCATCGGCCCAGCGTCTGGAACTCGTTGACATGGCGGTTCTTGTCTTTCCATCTGTGCGACGAACTCTGACGTAAGAGGAATTTTATTCCTCGGGAATATCATCGCCCCGTGACACACCTGCCATGCCCCAAGCCTGCTGCGGGGCCGCCGGCGCGGGGAAGGAGTGTACTCTACCTCGTGGTTTTCACAGGTCCTCACCGGTACCTGCGCGCTAGCAGCCCTTGAAGAGGTCAGGCACGTCCCTCCACCGAGCCCAGGCTCCATTTCCTCTTTGCTGGGTGGTACTGACTCATGGCAGCATCGTATCCCTTCTACGTCCTTTATCCTGCGGAACTGCGGAGAGTGTTTCTTAATATCCAGTTGGCGTTTTGGCTTTGCACTGTGTTGTTTTCACGATTCCTGAGTGTTAACAATGGCTCCTGAGATCCCTCCTTTCAGATTTCATGTTTAACATCAATTTTTCTAAATGATGAGTTGTAACTTGGAAATGTGGTACGTTATCCGGTAGGGCAGGGAGTCTGGTCCCTATATTAGTGCTCGCACACACACAATACACACACAGTTCTATTGATTCAGTGTTTCTTCAGATCAAGCTTCCAGTTTCCTTTGTTCACCTGTGATGCAACATTGTGTTGGATTGTATCTCTCAGTACCGAGGGCGGTGCAGGTGAACCTGGAGAAGGGCATGGGTAGAGATCAGCCACCAGCTGCCAACATCCTTCCCGAGAAGCACACCAGCAAAATAAAAATCGGCTTTGCTGCGTGCGCACACTCTCAAACTCGGGTCCCTTCCTCCCACTCGCGAGCCACAGCCACAACCACCAGCTGGATCATGTGCAGCCCAGCTGGGATTCTGGAAATTCGTTTAGAAGTCACTCGTGAGATATTCACTGAGAACCCGCTCTATTGTCGGCCATGTGCAAGATCTCAGTCCTTCTTCGTGCACCAAGGAAGTGTGTTCTCAGGTGGCGTGCTGCCACTTCACATCCCGTTCCCCCACTGTTGCACCTTCCGCTGTGCATTCAACCTCCCGGTTTACAGGGCTCCTCCCCGGATGGGCACGGCGCCCCCACAAGTGAGGGTCTCTGCCGTCTGGGCACAGTGCCTTGGCCCACAGCGTCTGCTGACTCCGCGCGGTGGCTCGGCTATGAAGACAACCTTGGCAGCCACGCGGTCGTGTCTCCTGTGTCATAAACAACCAACATATATTTAGTGAGGCACGCATGCGGCACCGTCTGCGGGGAGCCTGGAGCGCGCACCGTCATCGGGCCGCCTGGGTGCAGGCAGGTGGGCGGCATGGCTCGAGGGGGAGGCGGAGGGGGCAACTCAAGGTCCTTTAAGGTCTCCTGTCACCACAAGAATGGAGAACCATGGGTCCAGAAGGACGGGGAAGCACGGCTTCCCTGCAGGAGGGAGCCCCGGCGGCTCTGGCCCTCGAGGCAGGCACATTCCTCCTCGTGGGAGTGGCGGAGCCCGGGGAGAGCAGGTGCACTGCTGGATGAGTGGCGTACAGACTGAGGGCAGCTACACAAGCCCTAACTGAGTCTGAACCTCGCACCCTTCAGAGACGGGCCTGAGCGGCCTCCCGACAGGGACAGGCCCGGCTCTGTCCCCAGACGCCGCAGTTCCCCGCGGAGCTCCCTACGGCCCCCGCCAAGGACGGCGGCCCCAGCAGGCACAGGGTGACCCATGACGGCGGGCAAAGGGTGCAGGATAATAAGCCACAGTCCTCTAGATCAGCGACTTCAGAATCAGAGTCACGCTGGAGAAGTGGCTGAGCGGGAGAATGGGAAACGTAGAAGCAATGACTTGTGTCCAAGTAAGAGTGATTCGCGGGCTGCCGTTTCGTTTTTAATTTCCAGCGAGCTCGCCTAACCTCATTCCCGAGCCGTCAACTGGGTACCGAGCGTGACTTCATCGCCTTCATTCCTGGTGATATGAAATAAAACCGAAAACTCGATAGCACATTAATATGCACTCGGCGCGTGGGCTGCGGCTTAATAAACCTAATTTAAAAGAACTCAGGCCTTGACATTTATCTGTTAATCACGTAAAAGAGGAGCTTGGACGCATTCTCTTGAGCTTCTCCCTCCGGCAGCGGGCTGTACACGCGGTGCCTCCGCTCGCTCCCACCTTAATTTCCAGTCGCGTGACCGGTAATCTGCAAACACGTCGGATGAAGGACGGGGCCTCGGGGATGAAGGACGGGGCCTGGGGAGGCGCGCGGGGCCAGCTCTCCGAGGCCACGGTAAACAAAGAGACGTGGAAAGCAACGGACACTTTGTTCAAACAGAAGCGAGAACAAAATAGGGCTTCTAATTCAGACTTGGAAACGGTTCGAAGATGCGATGTTAGAGCGATTCCAAGAGGAATTTTCCTTTCGGAGTTGTTTGCTCCTCCAAGACCATCTGTCTTCCTTTGACATGCTCAAGCACGAGTTTAATATCTTTACCCCAAAACAAATGGCTCCTGGGAGGCTCGAAGGACAAGAAGGATATTACAGTCCAGCAAGTGCAATAGGATCATGAATTATTGTCCTGGTGGTTAAGCACTCCTTCTCCGAGCTGATTGAAAAATTGTGGGCTGAGCAAAATAATCTTCAGCCTGGCCCCTGGTACAAGAATCCATTACTCATGCACCGAGCGGGTCTCGGGTCTGTCCCTGCCGTCTTCGGGGCCATCTTTCCTTGTGCTCTCGGCCATCGGGGTGGGTCTGCATTTCCGGTCATTGGTCTCTCTCCCCAGTCTTCGGTGCCCGCCCCCCAGGCTCCTGCCTCTCAGTCTGATACCATCTCAGATCAGAATGCCTCCGATGAATCCCCCCGCCCAGGAAGACCTTTTCCTGGGAACTCTGTGAACACCCCGGAAAAGGAAAGTCTCTCCTTGTACCCCACTGCTCCCCAGCCCTGTTCCCACATATCTGTTGGAGATGTTCAGAGATGGTCACCGAAAATACAGAGAGGCGTTCTCGTCGTCCCTTGCCCTGTGCTGAAGGTATGACCGACCAGAGCCCTGAGTCACAGGATTGCTTAGGGCAGCCCGGAGAGGGTGGCTTTGACCCTGGGAACTGCGGGGGTCCAGCCCTCTCTCCACCCCACAGCCTTGGGGCATTTTTTTTTTTTAGGAAAGCATAGGAAGCAACCAGAGGAAAGAGGGTACCTGAGTATTCACAGGGATTCTTCCAGGAAGAAGTGAGCCCCAAGGAGATTCTCTTTCCTTCCTCAGCCCAGATGGGAGAACCCCGTTCTGCCACAGACTTGGGTGCAGAGAAAGACAAAGGTCTTGAGCTCAGGCTTCCCGAGAGTCACCATCGCCTTCTGTCGTCGTCCTGGTGCATGGGTCCTCACACACTCACTCTCACACTCACACACACTCTCACGCTCACTCACACACTCTCACACACTCACATGCTGCATTTACAGAGAGCGTCATTTGAAGTGTTTTCTGAAGTTCTCCTTTGGCTTTGCCTTCCCCTCCTCTTCTCACGTCTCTCCGCCAGCTCCTTGTTCAATCTCTCTCCCCAGCACATGATAAGAACCTCATGGGTGTTTTCCATTCCTCTCTCTCCCTTTCATCCATCCTCTATCTGTCTGTGTAACATCTATCATCTAGCTAGCTATCGTCCACCTGTCTATCTGTGAACTGACTTGGATGGAATCCTCATTTGGGATGGATGAGGCCACCCCGCACAGACCTCGGGGCCCCCACTGCTCTCGGGGGGTGTGGCACGGGTGCACGGCTCCCCATTAGCTCCACAGATGCCAGGAGAGCGGGGTGCCCCACCTGGTCAACGGCTCCTTTCCGAAGCACATGCCCCTCGCCCCCAGGTCAGGTCACTACCCATATGCACTAGCAAATACCCTTGTACATGACATCTTAGGTTTTTGGTACTTTTTTCCCCTATGGTCCAGTCCCAGGAGTTAGACTGTAGCATCAAAGAGTGTGTTTTTAATTTTCACTGAAGAACTTCCTGCCAGACTGTTTTCTAATCATCTGAAACTATTCCCATTTCCATCCGTGGGTGCCAGCGGCGTCTTTTCCCTGAAAGCTTACCAGAGGGAGAGTTTACAATTCATTTTAATTTTGTCAGTCTGATGGGCCGAACACGATAATGCATTATTTATTCAGCAATTTTCAGACTTCAGAGAGTTTCGTGTGTCTGTTCACAGGCTTATTGGACAGTTGGCTATTTTCAGTTAATTGCCTATTCTTATCCTTTTAAAATTAATTTGGACATTATAGATAGCTGATTCTTTATCTACCATAGAAGTTGAATTTTTTCCCAGTCTACCATTCGTCTGTTGAATTTATAATATACAGTTTCCTCTGTGGAATACGAGCGAGTTGCTTTGAATTCTGTATCGCTTACCATATAAAATTAAAACAGCATTATCTTTCCAACAAATATGTTTCTCCTTTCTTTTCTAACTTCTGATTTATTGTCTTGCTGATAAGTCTTCTCATGATGACATGCACAGCAGTGATGAGATGCGCTCAGGACGAAAAGAACTCTGTTCCGGGGCTTAAAGTAACAGTAACAGTATCTTGTCTGGGGCGGGGCCCGCACGGTGGCCTTGCTGGGTGCCTGGCTTCCGGCTCTCTCCCAAGGCTGCAGTCCCGCTGTTGTCTGGGCTCCAGGGACCGCTGCGCAGATGGGGGAGGGTCTGCTCCGAGCTCACGGGACTGTTGGCCACAGGGCAGCCTCGGGTCCTCGCCCCATGGGCCTCTGCATGAGACGGATGAGAAAGTACACCAGCCAAGGGAAGGTCATGGTCATTCACACTCGAACCTGAGAGATGCTACACACCTCTACCTCTTCTGTTCTAGTCCTCTTCTGTTCTATTCTATTCTGTTCTATTCTATTCACTAGAAACAAGTCACTGCATGGAGCCCACACTCTGGGGAGGGGTCCCCATTAAGGTGTGAACACCAGGAGTGGGGTCACTGGGGACCGTCTTGGAAATCTGTCTGTCCCAGTGACAGAGATCATTAGCACGTGTGATTCCATTTTTCAAAGGAAAACAGTTTTGTCCTAAAGTAGCTCTTCATACCTGATCTTGGGTTTATTTGTTTTGCCCTTTTGCTTTTAAATTGAATCAATTTATTTTTATGAAAAATTGCTGTATTGTCTTTTCGCTCTCTCTTTAGGTACCAATAACATACCTGCAAAGGCTAGCTGGGGAGCCACTGGGCTAGAAGTTTCCTTCGGTTTTCAAGCTCCTTGGTGCTTTTCCAACCAGAAATTAACTTTCAAATGGGGCCGCGCTCAACAAAGCACATTCACCCATCACAAATGCGTCTTTATTGTCTAATTAAGCTGCTTAGGATTTAGTGAACAGAGAGCCCATAACTGGGCTTTATCTCTCCAGTCACTACGCAGATGCTGTGTGATGTGCCTTTTGAGGCCGATACACTGACTTTTTATATTTTCATTTCAGTAAGAAAGGCTTTAGCCGTGTGCGAACTACATGAAAATGAAAACCCAGCTTAGCAATAGGCATGGAGGCTTGGGATTTAATCGAGCTCCAGTGAAGCCCAAGAGTACCCTCACACCAATGTTTTCTTGGAAATTAGTTCATTCCAAGCACAAAACTGAAACAGAAGGGAATTATTTTGTTTTTATAATTTTGTTTAGCTGTGCGTGTTTGTCTCTATTCGTTTCCTTGCTGGAGGTATAATAACGAGGAGTGAATGCTATCGGGAAGCTGCCCACACAATCAAACAGCAGGAAAAAGGAGAAAAATGTGCATATTTGGGATGGCTTATGCTCTCTTCGGAGGCAAACTTAAAGGTGTATGGAACACATGGTGAGAATTTTTAATCATCAGAAGTAGCCTTTGTTCATCGGAATCAGTTACGCTATTTTAAATCATTTCAAGAGTCTATCCACCTGCAGACGTAAGCTGGTGACACACAGCAGGTAGACAGAGGGTGCGGGTTTATTTTAGAATGAAAGTAATCAGAAGCTAAGAAGGCACATTACTGATTTTCATGAATGTCTGTTTTCTTTTTTTTTTAATTTTAAATGTGTGTTTTCTTGGTAGTCACAGAATCTCTGACCAATTAATGCCGCCCAGCACAGACACTCACTATTTGTTATTTAATTTAGGTTGTTGCAGGTTTATTCACGTGTGACTGACTTACACTAAGGGGCACATTTTAAAGGGTAGAGTTAGAGGAGCTTTGACACGCGCGTGTGCGCACACACACACACACACACACGAAACTGCCGCTGAATCAAGATAATGACCTTCCAGAGACCACCAAAGGCCCTTCTTTGCAGCTCTGGACTCATCCTTCCTCTCAACTGGCCACCCCTCCCTCCCACCACCTGGGCAACCTCCCGCCCGCTTTCCTGACACTATAGATTGGTTCACATTTCCCAGATTTTTCATCAATGGAATTATCCAATATGCGCTGTCCATCGTCTGGATCCTCTGACCAGCTTCATGCTGTGAGACTCGGTGATGGCATCCAGGGCACCGAAGGCTTGTTCCCTCCCATCGCCGAATACTGGCCCGTAATGCGAATATGGCAAATACGGTGATGAACAGGGGCTTGTTCCAGCTTCGGCTGTGAATGGAGGTGCTGTGAACGTTTGTATGAGCGTGTTTTGTGGACTTACGCTTTCATTTATTTCGGGTAAATCCTTAGCAGTGTGGTCGGTGGGTTTTACAGCAGGTGCAGACTTAGCACTTGTCTAGAGGACCGAGCCACTTGCCGAGGCGGTCCGGCCGTGTTCTGTCCCCACCAGCTCTCTATGGGGGCTCCGCTTCCCTCACATCCTTGCCAGGAAATGAATTTTGTGAATATAGATTTCTTGGGGCACATACAATATCTTACCAGCGAATGTTGCCAAATACACACAATCCCCATGATTTCTCATTCCGTGGGGCTCCCGGGACCTTATTTTCCTTTGAGAAGTTTTGTCCTCAACCATCAGTAGAGTGAGCGTGTTGGGGTGGGGGGCAGAGCCCGTCAGGGGCCCCTTGCTCGGGGTACAGGGAGCTCCCGGCCAGGAACGGAGCACCGCACAGGCTGGACCGTGGATGCGCTGAGGGTCCTTTCCCACGCCTGGGGGGCTCCTCAGTAGACCCTAAAAACCACCGCACAACTCCGAGAGGGGCACACTGACAAGGAGTGGGGACCATTGGCCATCAAACTGGAAGGCACAGGGTCTGAGGAAGACTGAGGTTATTTAAAGACATATTGGAAATCGCGGCTTTGTAACGGGTTTACGCGGTGTAGAGAGCAAAATGGAGCCTGTCATGTCGGGAGCCCGGGTCAGGCCACGGCGCAAGCAGCTGGGGCACCGCGGCCGGGAGACTGGCTGGGACCAACGTCCGGACAGCCCAGAACCGAAAACGAGCAGGCCCAGACTCTGCAGACCTGGCCCCTCTATGTCTGACCCCTTCCCACGGGGAGCTGACCCCTGGCGCTGCCCAGCGGATCTGGGAGCAGAACCGGGACCCTACCCCGCTTGCCCATCGGAAGTGTCCGGGCGGAGAGCTGACCCCACCAGACCGAGGCCCCCCTCCCAGCCGCACGCCCGCAGCCCGGCTTCGCCTTTAGTTCGGTGACCTCCCGCACCCTCCCGTGACCTCGTTGGCCGTGTGGCTTGTGTTCGGTGCTGCTCTGGGGGCCGCGTAAGGAGCCGAGTTGCACGCGGCGGGGAGCTGCCCTTGAGTCTGGAACCCCGAACCTGCGGTACGATGGCGATGAACTTCGGAGCGCGTGGGAGAGAGCTGACGCCGTGGACAGACACGACTCGCCAGCGCCTTCGTACGCCCCGCATCTGCCACCCGTTCGGCCATAGATGCCCCACATCGTGGCCACGGGGCGACACTACAAAATCTGCTTGAATTTAGAAAAGACTAAAATGCTCTCCACGGTGTGTGCGTAGACCTGGGTACCCGCTATCTACCGCTGCGTCACAAATGGGTTCTCCTGGCCCCGCCAGGCCCAGCGGCCCTCCGCCGCTCGGGTCCCCCTGCCTGCTACCGTCACTGCCCCTGTGACTGCAGCGGCCGTGAGGTCAGCCCCTTCTCAAGGGAGCAGAGAGAGCTGCTCTGGAGGAAAGGAACTGCAGAGTGACCAGAGGGGGACAAGAACACAGGGACAGGGAGTTAGTGGCCGCTTTCCCACCGATCAGAAAGGTCCTCACGCAAGGACAGCTGTAGCGAGGGACCGCCCGGTAGAATGGGGCGCACGGCAGGGGGTGGGGACCTGCTCAGAGTTGCTCAGGGACACTTCAACCCAGAAGCCATGGGGAACCAAGGTGGGAAATGGCCCAGGGCATCCTGGACTCCATGGGCTCTCTGTGGGCACGGCCTGGGAGATAGGATGAGGCCACACGGACACCTGGTTTCTGAACAAGCACGCTTTGTCTTCACTGTGACTCCACCAACGTGTCCCGTCCCTGCCTTGTCGAGGCGCAGGGGCTTCCTTGCTCGTTCCCCAGGAAGGGGCTCCCCATCAGTCTTCACAAATGTGCCTCCAAAAGGCTCCACTGTCCCTTGTTCTAAAGGGTTCAGCAGAAAGGCAGAATCCAGCCGCTGTGCGCTCAGGCTGGCCCACGGGGAGTGCCTGCCCCACTCGCACCCCAGAGCGCCGGCCGGGAGGGCCAGGGGACGCGTGTGGCCACCTGACCCGGACCCTGGAGCAGCCGGTCAAGCCTGGGGTCCGGGCACCTGAGCGGCCGCATCTTCTACCGGAAACCCTCTCGCGTGGACCGAGCCACCTGCTGGCTGCCCCTTCTGGCTGCGGAGGGCGGGCAGGTGCCGGCTGGTGTGGAAGCGTGGGGGTCTTGGGGGGCTTGAGGGGCTGGGCTGGGAGCGCAGAGCCTGAGCTGGTGGGCGGAGGGGAGGGGGCCCTCCGAGCGGGGCGGGCCGAGGGCCTGGCTCCTCATCCAGCCCTGGAGACACCTGGGGACAGCCCCGTGCTGTCCGAGTGCGGGAGGGACAGTGCCAGGCCGGGAACGGTCGTGGGCTGGCCTCCGTCCCCCTGCCGCCCCCAGATGCAGGGCTTTCTTCTGGGATGTCGCCTCCTCCTCCAGGACACTGGCAGGAAGGGGGCCCGCCCCGCACCTGCCCTGCACCCCCACGTCCCCGGGAGTGGGCACTTTGAGGAGTGAGGCTCTCGGGCCGACCCGGAGAGCCCACACTTGGGACAACATCTGCCTTGCTGGGCCCCGGTACCTCCTGGGAATGAGGCAAGAAGGGAGGGAACTATAGGAAGATGCCCTGGGCAGCAATGGCTTAATAAATTATGTTTCAGCGCTTGCTCAGTGGGCCCCACAGAAAGGCCCCTCCAGGCCGCGTCTGAGCTGTGAGACGATGGACCCTCCCACATAACGGGTAACGGCATCTGCACCACGTAGCTGATTTTTCTCTCCGGCACGTGTCAGCTCCCTCTCCTGGTTAGCTGGCTTGCTCCTCTGCCAGGGTCATTTCCCGATTATTACAGCTTTAAAACACGTTGACTTCCAGCTGGGAAAATCGACACATCTTTCCTTTTTTGGGGGGGGTGTACAATTTTTCTGGCTTCCTTTGGTCTTTTGCTTTTTTCCCACATATATTCAGGAGTCAGCTTTTTCCGTCCCCAAGGAGTTCCGGCGGGATTCAGACTGGCCCAGCATTGACGTTGTAGACCAATTTTAGAAAAATTGTCATCTTTAAATAACTGAAATACTTCCATTCAAGAGTATGATCTCGTTCTCCATTTACCAAGAGTGTCCTTATATTTTCCAAGAAAGATTTAAATACTTTTCTAAAAGATCTTAAACCTCTTTATTTACATCCAAAGTGAATCTGCCGCTGTGAAGCAAACTTTCTTCCAACTTGTATGTATTGAGGCGCCTGGGTGGCTCAGTCGGTTATGGGTCTGACTCTTGATCTCAGGGTAGTGAGTTCAAGCCCTGTGCTGGGTTCCATGCTGGACGTGGAGTCTACTTAAAAAACAAACAAACAAAAAGTTATATTTATCTCTGTGGAAGTTTTTTAAATGGCCTCGAATTCGTCCCCCCGCCCTGCGATGAGCTGGTGGCTAGTTCCCCTTGACTCTGGGGTGGCTTTAGAATGTGCTTGTAGCCGGGGCAGAAGGGACAGGTGTGAGGGACAGGTGTGATGGACAGGTGTGAGGGACAGGTGTGAGGGACAGGTGTGAGGGACAGGTGTGATGGACAGGTGTGAGGGACAGGTGTGAGGGACAGGTGTGATGGACAGGTGTGAGGGACAGGTGTGATGGACAGGTGTGAGGGACAGGTGTGATGGACAGGTGTGAGGGACAGGTGTGATGGACAGGTGTGAGGGACAGGTGTGATGGACAGGTGTGATGGACAGGTGTGAGGGACAGGTGTGATGGACAGGTGTGAGGGACAGGTGTGATGGACAGGTGTGATGGACAGGTGTGATGGACAGGTGTGATTTCCACAGCAAAGTCAGGAAAGCCCAGCAGCTTCCTCCTGGTCTCCTGGGAAAGCTCATTTTCTGAAGCTGTTCTCCCCGGATGTTCTGTCTCATAACCGCCCCCAAACCTCAGGGAGAAGGCACCCCTCCACGGCCACGCCAGCCCGGCCAGGAGCCAGTGAAGCACAGACGTCCCCCCAGCCCGCTCCTCCAGCCAGTGGTAGGGGGGGCCGAGCTAACTGCCGGGCCTTTCCCAGCGTCTGACCCACAGTCATAGGCCTGACACTGCTTCGTTCTTCCCGGATGTGACTGCGTTGGGTGATCCCTTACAGAGCAGCGGTGAACAGGACCTTCTTCATTGTCATCACGAGGACGTGGGGTCGGGAGTCACCCAAGTTCAGAAGTGAAGGACACACAAGCGGTAGCCTGTGAAACAAGTGACTTGAAAAACAAAATGAAAAGAAAACCAAAAGCCATCCATTCCTGTGGGGCCACGTATGCATACGAGGAAACCAGCCCCTCTTCAGGGGCCTGAGAACCGGCGTGCCTTAGTGAGAATGAATGTCGACCGTGTGCGTCCTCCCGGCAACCTTTATCCCTACTCATCCCTGCGTCTGACTCCGAAATCGTGTGTGCGGATTCTCCAAAGTGTGCTTTCGTCATTCTGCATGCATTCCTCTGAATTGGATGTTAACTTATATTTAAATTAACATTTCCCTCTGTGAAAATTAGACACATACACATAAACATGTATAGTAAACCGTAACTTCATTTTGAAAGCTTTTTAAATTTATTCTTATTCTTTATATTCTGCAATTTAATTTTTTTTAAAGATTTTATTTATTTGACAGAGAGAAACACAGCCAGAGAGGGAACACAGCAGGGGGAGTGAGAGAGGGAGAAGCAGGCTTCCCGCTGAGCAGGGAGCCCGATGTGGGGCTCGATCCCGGGTCTCCGGGATCATGACCTGAGCCAAAGGCAGTCGCTCAACCGACTGAACCCCCCAGGTGCCCCTGCAATTTAATTAAAAAAACAAACAAACTATAATTGTCATACACGGTAGCACTGGGTGGGTGGAGGCAGGCATCTGGGGCCGGGACGGAGGAGGCAGAGCGAGCGGGGGGGGGCACAAGGACGGCGCGGCGGTCAGGGGCCGGCTGGGCGGGATTTGGGGCAGCGTGAGGATGATGGGTCCTGACCCTCGGAAGGTGACAGCACAGGCCCACGACGCCACTTTTCATTTAGAAGTGGCCCTGCGGCGGCCACGAAGAGGCTGTGGACGAAGGCTGGGGCACGGGGCGAGGGCTTCAGTCGGTGCAGGTGACTCAGGCTGGGGGCCTGTAGCATGGACGGCGGTCGTGACAGGAGAGGGGAGGAGGTGAGTGTGAGCACGAGGCAGCAGCGGGGGGCCAGGCCACCACTGGCCCAGAGGAGGGCCCGCTGGGGTGGACAGGATTTGGGAGGTGGGTCACTGGTGACGAAGGCTCTCAGACCTTAGAGAAGACATCACAGAGGCACTAGAAATCTTCGGTTAATATCAATGCATTAAGTGCTTTACCTTGAGGACCCCCGCAGAGCTGACTGTACGGTTCGCAGAGTGGGGAACAGGCGCCGAGAGGCCACGTAAAGAGGAACTCGGTGCCTGGCCCCTCTCAGGACAAAGGTAGGCCACGCATCACGGAGCAGGCGGGAGACGAGAAGCTGTCCACGGCCGCTCACTGGAGACATCGCTGGGTCACCGCAGTGGCCCCGGGACCCGAGTCACAGGTGGACCTTGCGTTCAGGCCCCACGACTCAGGCTTTACCCTGTGCCCCGCCGCCACCTCGCCCGCCACGGGTTCTACCACTTCCGTTGGGTCTCCCTCTGCCCACCGGGGCGGCCAAGAGGGGAGTGCACTCGGCGTGGGGCCTTCCGCAACGAGAGGGGTTTCCTAAGAGCTTGGAGCTGGGACGCGCTCTGTTCCGTCCTCCAGGCCAGCTGTCCCAGAAGCAGCCGTGAGCGGGCTCCTCGGGAATCCCGTCTTCCTGGTCCAGGAAGGCGCTCCCACCTGCTCAGGACCTGGGCCCCCAATGCTGTCCCCGCATCTTCCAGGCTCTGGCGTGGGTGCACCGCACAGCGATCACGGGAGCAAATAGGAGGAGGAACATGGCCTCCGCGCGGCCCAGCTCCCACGCGGCCTCGTGTGTCCTAGGATGTATCCGCGGCCCTCACCCCACAACCGTGGGGACAGATAGCAAAGGCATGTTTATTAAGTTCTCACTCAGAAAGCTGCATCACATTTTGGCGTCTGTCCTCTGTGACACAGAAGCATACGCCGTCCCCTCCCCCTGCCCCTGGGGTTTGGGGATCGGGCAGGTCTTTCTGTTGTTAGGAAGGAGGACTGGTAAGCTTCTCGGCCACACGGGCTCGGGTGGTCTTGGTGCCACGTCCTCAGCCACTTCCCGGTGCCCCGTGGACGGGTATCTGCCCTTTCGGTCCACACCAAGTGCCGAGACCGGGGGACAGCAGCAGGTGGAGGCCGGGGGCAGAGGACCGAGCAGAGACGGTGGTGGGTCAACCCCGGGCCATTTCCACGAATCCGTAAGAAATGAAGGCATCGAGGAAGAGAGGACAGGCGCCGAGAGCAGGGCTGGTGGGGGGACCAGACGCACTCTCGCAGGCTGGGTGCTGAGCAGGTGGGAGCCAGACTCTGCCCAGAGTGAGTCCTGTGAGCCCACTGGGAAATTCCCAGGACATCCGTGACCTGCGGACTCCGTGGGCCCAAGTAACCCAGCTGGTCGAAGCTTCGATCTGGGATTCCCATGCAGGTCACCTCGAGCCATCCCTGTCACACACCCAGGCCAGGAAAGAGCTAAAGATGTTAATCCTGCGTGAACTCCTTAGAGTGCTATCCCCTTTAGTCTCCGTGATCTAGCCAGGGCCCTCTCACTCTCAGCCCAGTAGCCGCAGAAACCCTTTTGTATATTCATTTTTTAAGATTTTTATCCTATAGTCACCTCTACTCATAAGTGGGGCCTGAACTCACAGCCGTGAGATCGAGTCACCCGTTCTTCCGACTGAGCCAGCCAGGCTCCCCGGTCACGGTCACGTGAGTTCTTCACCCCCCGCGGGTGACCGTCCGTCAGCCTCTGCCCGCTGCCCCCCACTTGTGCTCTCTCTCCCTCTGTCTCTGGCAAACAAATAAATAAAATCTTAAAAAAAAATTAAAAAGGCATTCTAACAGAACAAAATCCCTCCTGCATTTATCGATCGCACAGTTCTACGGGTCAGGAGTGCCACCGTGGAGAGATGAGTTTGCCTGGGTCTCGGAAGCCAGGCTCATCACTGAAAACACAGGCAGAAGGCAGCTCATGGCTTCTCAGCGAGGCCAGGCCCTGGGAACAGGCACCAGGCTACCCGCAGGTGGGAGAGTGCCAGAGGAGGGGGTTTAGGACGACTTTTAAAAATGTGGATTTAGGGGCGCCTGGGTGGCTCAGTGGGTTAAGCCACTGGCTTCGGCTCAGGTCATGATCCCGGAGACCGGGGATCGAGCCCCACATCGGGCTCCCTGCTCGGCGGGAAGCCTGCTTCTCCCTCTCTCACTCCCCCTGCTTGTGTTCCCTCTCTGGCTGTGTTTCTCTCTGTCAAATAAAATAAAATCTTTAAAAAAAAATGTGGATTTAATTCGGAAAGAAGTCTTATCCTCTCTTTGTATTTCTCAAAACGCAGACTGCTGCTTTCGGGAGAAACGCAGTGTTCTTCTTCTCAGGGGTGCTCACACAGAAACGAAAGGCCGGGCACCGTCCTCTCGGCTGTCTATTAACAATGATGCCGCAAACCACTGTGTGCGGGCGGAGGCCCAGCTGCACGGGGAGCAGGGACCCGCGACCGGCTCGAAGACCCGGAATACTTTAATTATTAGATTAAATCCTAAAATTATTAAATAATAAAATTATGATTACTTTGAATATTATTACTTTTCTCTTTGAGGATCATAAAGCCAAAGACCTGGCCAACGAAGCTTCTGTTTAAATCATGATTTTAGAAGCTTGGGGATGAAGCAAAGGGCACGGACAGCTCTGGGCTTTCTCGCTCATTTCCCCCCAGTGATGTAGTCAGGGACGGCTGTGACGGGGGAACGAGGGCAGGCCCGCTCCCCGGCCACCCCCACACCATCCCGCAGTGATTTTCCTGCATATCAGGGAACTTGCTTCACGAGCATATGTAAGATGGAGAAGCCCAGGCGTAGGGAAAGCTCCCCCTGCCAGCCACCAGCGTCTTGTCGAGACCCCAGGGGCAGAGAGAGGAACCACAGCCTGGCGGGTCAGGAAGGAAATGCGGGGTCCCCCCTCAGGCTTCTGGTGACCTTAAACCAGCCGGTTGTCTCTGGGAGCTGGAGGAAATCAGGGCTCTGGGCTTTAGGAAGCGGGGCAGGCTGGAGCACCGGGCTGTGTGCGGGTGGGCAGCCCAGTGGCACCGACACACCCCTGTTCTTTGCTTCGGTTCAGTGTTCGGTTGACGGCAAGTGGGTTTTCAGCGCAAGAGGCCGGTGAATGAGCAGCACTCAGAATGGCCAGTCCCTGGGGCCGTCAGCACTGGGCTGGTAGCTGGAGACACTGGGGGTTCTGGCCCGTTCACAGGGGGTGAGAAGCAGCAGGAACGGCCCTTCGTAGTTGAGAGCAGAGGCCTACTGCTCGGCTGGCCCAGGATGGCCCCTGGAGTGGGCACTGGTGCCCAGAAGGGCAGAAAGCTCACAGGGTCCCCAGAAGACACAGGTGCCGAGCAGGAGCGAGGCCTGGAGCACGAGTTGTGGCCCGGGGGACTGACAAGGACCCAAGAAAGAACTTTGGGAAGTTCAGATCCCGTGAGAAACCCCAGGAGACACCGGGGGTGCAGGAAACCCGTGAAAGACTAGAACCCCTAGAGAGGAGACTGTCATGTCATCCTTGGAGTCACGGTGATTGAGCCTCCTCCCCCATCACCCCACCTCGCCCAGGATGCAAACGCGGTCCAGAGCCCCTGCGCCTTGGACCTTTAGTCCCAATGGACACGCAAACAGGGACAGCCGGGCAGTTTCTAAGGTTCGCCTCTAACTGATGTTCGAGACGGTTTTTCAAAGTTCAGTTCTAAAATCCCAAGGCTGTTTAAAATACATAGATACTCAGAAGACCAAACTCTCTCTCCTCCAGAAGTTAGACACCGTGTGCTCAAAATAAACGCTCTTAACGGAAACGTGCTTGTTTCCCTCTGTCAGTGTGACCTGTGGGGAGGGGCTCCTTGTCACCTGTCCCCTACTTGCGGTAACACGCAGCCTAATGACAGAGCAGTCCTAGACCAGTTGTCTGGATAATGAACCTGGTCCGGGCGAGCGGCTCGGAATAACTAATGGGGACGCCAACCGAATGCTGACGATTACTTGGAGAGAGAGATTAATCATTAACCAACCCTATTAACTCGCTTGGCATTTTTAAGCAGTAACGACCTCTTTATAAATAACAGGAGCTCAAAGGCACCTCTTTAGAATCACCTGCTAAAACACCCAGGCAATCTCATTATGCGGGGAACAAAATTATTGTTGGGGAGGATGGTTTCCAAAACGGATAGAAAGACAAAGGTGGCTCCCTATGAAAATCTGAATAAACACACATGCGGCATTTCGTCACAAAGGAGGCCAAATAAAAAAGCCCAAGCCTGTGAAATTGTGGTGTTAAGGCGACTGGAAGGTCCGAAGGAGCTGAGGGTCGGGGAGCGGGGCTTGTGTCTGCTCCTTCTCACAAAGTCGGGGAGCGTCAGGACTCCCCCGGAGCAGGGCACTGAGCTCAGAATACCCGTTTTTCATACTCCTTTCCCTCTTGTTCTCCAAGAGCAACGGATGCGGCTTTGAATATAATATCGTCAGAATTATAGCAGGAAAAACAGTAAAAGCCCAGCCAAGAGGGGTTCTCAGGGACGTGCCGGGAAGCGCGCTGGACGGTGTTCACCGTGTGTCCTGCCGCGGAGGACACGGGCCGGAGGCGTGCTGGGCTCTGTGGGCACTGTGTCCAACGAGACGGTCGCCTTCCCCTCAAGCCGTACTGCCCCCCTCACTCACTCCCTCATACGAGAATACTTCCTGTGGCTCAGGACACGAGCTAGGTGCCAGGAAAGAGACAAAAGTGCAAAGGCCCTAGTCCACGGCTTCATGGACCCCAGCGCAGCGGGTATGGGGCAGGGTAAGGGGACAGCTGCGACATGGGGGCATCTTGGGGGAAGGCGGTATGGCGTGCATATCGTGTGTCGGAGGGGACGGAGCTGGATGTTATCAGAGCACAGTGGTCACTGGGGAGGGTGGTCGCCGGTAGGTGGATACACGGAGCTCCTTTCCAAAGACCCACCCTCGGACTAATTCATAGAAGCTTCTTTTTATTTCTTATAAACATCTCTGACTTCTTGCTAAGTCAGTCTCTGCATTTATCTCGGATCATTTTTTTCCTGCGTTGTAGTGGCCATCCGTGGAAACGGCCTTGCGTTAAGGAATAGAGACATTGTCCCTATTCTTTAGAGCCACAGGCTTCCACTGGGAGGTGCTTTCTTCTTCTACGACCAGGTCTCCTATCCCGAGAGGGGACAGCCATGGTCATCTGGCCCACGGTCAGGGTTGATCTGGGGGTAGGCATCGAAGCCTGGGCAGCCCCAGCCTCCAACTCTACTGGAGGAAGGGAAGGAGCCCCTCTCCACGCGTGGGAGCCAGAGATGGGCCAACTCTCCTTGCCAGAGCTAGGTCTTCCCCACGCGGAAGAAGGTGGGAGCAGCGAGGAGGAGGGAGAAGACAGACACAGTGAGTCCTGGTGGCGCTCAGGGGCATGGTTCTGGTTTTCCTGGAGTGTGACTGTGTTTGGGTCCCTCACCCTTTCTATGGATTCTTCCGTGGGCACCCCGTGGGGAGCTCTCGGGTACAGAGTGATAAGTCCTTACTCATGGACTCCACCTTGTTAACCTCCCTGGGTTTCACTCGTTTTCATTGATTTCTGTTTAATAATCAAGCATCTGCAGCTGTGAATTCCTATCTGCAGATCGTTTCTGATGTGCCGTCGTCTTTACGCTATTTTCCCAATCCTCCGTCGCTGTGGTTTTGGATCCCCCCCTCCCTCCCGCAAACGTGCCCATGTCATCCTGGGCTATTGAAACTTGCTTCTTGGATAACAACCTGAGTGTGAGCATCTGTGATGCCGACCAGGTGCGAGATTATGCACGGAGCTTTCACAACTGTTAGCTCACTTAGTTTGGGGGAAGTACTGTTTCACCCGTTTCATAGATGGGGAAACTGAGGCACAGAGAGCTGATCCCCGTGGCAGGTCAACAGTGTTTGCACACGGGCCGTCGGGCTTGCGGGGCCGCAACGTGAGAGCAGTGTAGATTACACGGCTCCGGGCGGTTGGGAAGACCACCAGCATGCCGCCGGCGACGGAGAAAGCCTGAGAGGCCCTCCCAGGCTGGGGACAGGCACCTGCTGCCCCCATGCCTGAAGGAGCCAGGCACTAGGACACCGGTTCTTCTAGCCCGAGAGCAGCTCCCTGGGGACTGACAGCCAGGGAGGGAGATCCTGCCTCGGGGCATTTTCACTGTCGGTGTGTGTCTGTTACCTTCTGACTTCAGACTCCCTTCTACATGTGGCGGGGGCAGAAACCCACTCATCCCCGACTCCTCTGAACCAACTACACTCTCACCCTGAGCACGGAAGGCAACTCCTCTGGAGACGGTGGTCTCCTTCAGATGGAAGGCAGCGTCCTCCCGAGGCCTTTATCCCACCATCCCCTCTTCAAGGTGGTAGCTGGGTGGCTGTGGGGGGGGCTTCTGGGGAGCAAAGGGCCCAGGATCCTTCCATTTGTGGAAGGATCTTTCTTACCCCCTCCATTCTGAGTGGCTGGGGCAGTCACCATGCCGGTGACCTTGAAGGCATCTTTAGGAGGCCTGGATTACTGCTGAGATCTGGGGCCCTGGTTTGCAGGCGTTGTTCATTGAGCCCCACTCCCTGAGACGCTCGTCCTCCTCACCTAGGAGCCTGGGAGGCCAGACTCAGTACCTCTGAGTCCCATCGCCTACGGGAACGCAAGGATCCCCAGCACACCATGCGGAGGGCCCCCGGAGCCGTGAGGTCTTCAGTAAAAATATGTGCTACACTAACAGGAGACACCTCACCTTCTCCCCCGGGTCCTGCACCTCTCTGTGCAGGACCCAGGGGAGAAGGTGTGGGGCCCAGCTCTCTGGCCGTACCCCTCAATCTCTGCAGAACCATCCTATGGGGTCTCCCTGCTCGAGCCTCCAAGTGGGGGAAGCCCTCAGCTGTTGGCTTTTCCATCAGCTCATTGGAGGTGCCTCCGCGGGGACGGCCAGAAGACAGGAGTCAGAACACGCGGGTGTGACAGCCTGTCCTTCCCTCTTCTTGCTCTCCCCACTCTCCCTGGGGCAGAACCAGAGACCCTGCCCCGTCCCATGTGTGTCTCCCTCTTGGGGACGGGGTCCTGCCACATGTCCCTTCTATTCTGCCAGCCTCTGCGAGCCACCCTCTAAAGCCTCCCAGGTGTACAGGGCACTCCCATCGCCACGTCCCAGGCGGTCCTCACTAGCACCCCGCACGGGGGCCGCACCCACCTGGTGGTGCCGCAAGAGGCTTCAGGAGGCTCATGGCGGGTAGCAGGTGTGCTGGGGACGGAGGACCCCTGGGCCACACTCTGTTGCGGAGGCTGTGCTCCTGTCTCTCTCCTAAAGGGCGTGTGTGTGGGGTACCACTAGCTGGAGACTCCAGCCCCTTCCTGTCCAGAGCAAGAAGCCGGGGGCGGGGGCACACAGCACGCCGCGGAGAGGAGACGCCCCTGCTTGCACATGTGGCAGTGTGTCCGTCCTTCCGCGCCCTCGTTTGGAGGGAGGCCCTGCTTTCCTCTCGGCCTCTTGCTATCTTGAAGGGAAGGGAACAACTCTGGGGTCATCGCACATGCTGCCACGGGAGTCCAATCTGTGTGTCAGAGCTCACAGGGCTGGGACGCAGGGCCAGGTGACCAACTGCTTCCCTCCGTGTGGCCGGCGCCGCGGCCGCCCGCCCAGGGCATTTCTGGGAGAAGCCAGGGCTGAATCACAGATCACGTGCTGTGGGCCTGGCGGGTCCGCCTTCATTCCTTTTCTTAAAAAAAATGCAAATCTCAGCTTCCAAGTCAACAGTCTTCTTTGGAATTTGAGAGAGTTCTAGGTTGTTTAAAGGTTGAGTGGAATTCCTGGGCCTGGTAACCGGTCACGGTCCACCAGCTCCCATAATTAGCGCGAGACCACTGTATCGTGTAAACGCCCTCAGTACTCAACAGTGACTAACCGCGCCGTTTCAGAGTTTCAGACCGTTTACTCAGCAGCGGGGGCTTTCCCCCACAATCGATGTGTCTGGGTGCTTACCTATTTAACAAGAGGGAAGAGAGGGAGCGAGAGAGACGAGGCAGAAGGTAAGGGCCCCGATTCCTCACTTCTCTACCCTTTGACGACACCTGCCCTGCCCAGCTGCCCCATCCCAACACTGGGGCTGAGCCCGTTCCAAGTCTTGCCAAGCTACTGAGCTGCGGGACCTTGGGCTTCTCTCCCTGGAGCCTCTGGTCCCTGATCTGCAAACGGTGAGGGCTGAAGGTCAAAGATCACCCACCCGAGAGGTGCGGGACCCGGGGGAGAAGGTGCGATGTCTCCTTCTGTTAGTGTCGCACATATTCTTACTGAAAACCACAGCAAGACAGGCTTGAAGCAGAGTATGGGAGTGCCCTGGCCTCGAGCAGCTAGCCACGGGCCACCTGTCCTTTGCAAAGGACAAAGGCAAAGAGAAGGATTAGCGACACCCGTAGAGTAACACTTACAAACTGGGCAGCTGGGCTCCAGAGTGAGGAAGTAAAGCTGGTCAACAGATACGCACGTGCACACAGTCCGTGCCACACGTGTCTGCGCGGTGGTGCGCTGTGTTCCCCCAAGTTTCTTTTTCAGGGCGAACATCACAAACTTGCTTGTTTGCAGATGATATCAAAGGGAACCACAGGTCATGGCTGATGGGGAGCGCCCCCCCCCCCCCCCCCCGCCAAGGAGAAGGGCTTGCTGACTTCCGAGGGGTGCGGAGGGTGGGAAGGTGCAGAGCTCGGTGGGAGCAGGGGTGTGGCGATGCCGGGTGCCTTGTATGGAGATGAGTCAGGAGACAGAGCTGCTGTCAGGGGCAGGGCCAAAAAGGGAACAGCCCAGATGGGATTCACCTTGTTTGATGCCATATGAACAAGGTGAGCCTCCTCTCCCGTCCACCTTAAGACATCTCCGGTCAAGTACATGCTGTGTATCAAGTCTGTGTGCACACCTGATGGGGCAGAAAAGAAGCTGGGTTCTCATTTGGCTTGATGTTGGGAGAACTGGGGGCGCTGGGGGTGCCCAGCAGACATCCGAGTTACTCTTTCTCTTATGAGCTCCCTGGGCCTGGCCTATCACGTGGCCAAATGAGAAATGAAAGGAAAGGTCTTCTCTTTTCTACCTTTCCACACCCTGCTCATTTCTTCAAAGGCTACTTTTCATTTTCTCGATCACTCCACCCACTCTCCGCCTGCATTCACTCAGCACACTCCTGCTCAACCCCCAGCAGCTGGGCGCTTCCTGAGCAGGAATATCTTCTTGGGTTCTTCTCTGCCCCCCCAACCCAGGCTAGGCCCTGGGAGGACAGAGGCCCCCTTCCTTTCTATGGTATGCCCACCACCTAGCTGGCATACCGCAGACATTCATTGTCTGCCCAATCGATAACCAAATGAGTATCATTAAGCACCTATTAGATCAGATCAATAGTGACAAATACTCCCCAAAGAAAATGCCTATTTGAAAAAACATCTCGAGCATTGTTTTCTACCCCCCTCCTTATTTGGAGGGATTTAAGAGAGTCTGATGTTTTTGCAAACATGTCTGTGTTTAGAGGCCATCTTGCCCGTCTTTGCCTCTCACCTGGGATGGATTCATTCATCCACGTGAGCTTTGCACCTAGGGAACCCGCCTTGGGGTTTTTCTTCCTAAGAGCCAGGAGCGTTCACAGGATCCGAGCTGCGGCTAAGCCTCACCAGGATATGCAGATAAACAGACGAAAAATCTGTTCAATTCTCTGGTTGTGTCCATAAGGCTCGTGCAACAACCCGAGGTGATAACCCAGGCCAGTCCCCACACCAGAAGAGCAGAGCCCGTGCCCTCCTCCGAGCTAAGTCGTTCCGGATCGCTGGGCCGGCTGCCCGGGCGGGGTGTGCACCGAGCGCGCTCCCAAGCTGTCCGGGCCTTGGGAATTTCTGGGCGCCGGGCGCTCACCCCTCTGCCGCGGCTCCAGCCCGAGAGCCAGGCGGCACGGCCCCGGCATGCTAAGTGGGCCGCACTGGGCGCCTTTGTTCCCCGCGCCTCAGAGGACCGCTTCCCTCTGCATCTTAATGGGCTTCTTGCCCCACCCGCTCGGCGCCCCGGCCGCCTGGCCTCCGCGCTGCGTCCCGGACACCCGAGCGCGGGCCGCCCGTCGCCCCCCAGCGCAGCCGCCCTCCGGGCGCAGCCGCCCCCCCACCCAGCCGCCCCTCCAACCCAGTCGGCCCCCGGCGCAGCCGCCCCCCCACCCAGCCGCCCCTCCAACCCAGTCGGCCCCCGGCGCAGCCGCCCCCCTCAGCCCAGCCGGCCCCCGGTGCAGCCGCCCACCCCCCCCGCGGCGCAGCCGCCCCCAGCGCCGGGCAGGCCCGAGCACCTGCTCCCGGGCCATCCCTCACCCCCACCCCGGGGGGCCCGCGGCACAAGTCTCGCGGTGCTACGGCCCGGCGGGGAGCAGCGGCCCGCGCCCCCCGCCGCACGACAAAGGCCGGCCCGGAGGCGGGGCGGCGGTGGGGGGGGAGCGGAGGCAGCGCCCGCCCCGCGTCCTCCTTTGTGTGGCGGCCGCGGCGGCGCCTGGGCCCGCCCGCCCTCCGGGGCCCGGCTCCGCGCCGCCCTCCGCCCCGCCCGGCCGCCCGGCCTCCCCGCAAGATGGCAACCCCGGCGGCGGTGAACCCTCCGGGTGAGTAGCGGCCGCGCCCCACGCAGGCCCGGCCGGGGCCCCGCGCGCACCGGGGACCAGGGCGGGGGGGGTCCAGCGCCGCAGCATCAGCACCCGGCCCGCGGCTCCCGAGAACACGCACCGAGGGCTCCCCACCACGGCGCGCCGGCCTCTTCGGGTCGCGCCCCCCGCGTCTCCGGCGGCGGTCGGGGCGGCGGGAGGGCACCGCGCGGGCGCCGAGAAAAGTTTGGAGCCCGGATTCAACAGGGTGGCCCGGGGTGGAACTCGCGGCCCGTCCTCCGCGGCGCGCCCTGACCTGCGGGGGGCACGGGCACCCAGCCCGCAGCAGCCGGAGGCGCGGGGCATCCCCACCCGGGCCGACTGGCGCCCTCTGCCTCCGCGGGCCGACCGTCCGGGGGGCGCGGTCCGTGACAGCAGATCTGGGCCTTGGGACCGGGTCCTGACAAGTGGGCATGTGTACCTGCTCCGGGAGCAGGCGCAGGGGAGTTCTGTTTTAGGTGGAGAGAGTGCCCTGCCTGGGGAGGAGGACTCCCTGAGGCGAGTCAAGAATGGGTAGGGGGGACACCCAGGCTGGCTGAGGTCAAATTTTGGGTACTGTGCGAGGACTGCTAGGTCCCTAGGAGGATGCTGGCCAGCCCTCAGGGAATTCCCGGTGGGAAAGGTCCCTGTGTTAGAGATGGGGGTGGGGTGGGGTGCCTTGTAAAGAAAAAATAAGTGGGGCTCCTGGCTGACTGAGTTGTTAAGTGTCTCCCTTTGGGGGGGGTCATGATCCCAAGTCCTGGGATCGAGCCCAGCATCAGGCCCCTGGCTGCGTGGGAAGCCGGCTTCTCCCTCTCCCACTCCCCCTGCTTGTGTTCCCTCTCATTGTCTCTGTCAAATACATAAATAAAATCTAAAAAAATAAAATGTGTCCTCAGAGTTAGGAGTGAAGGAGCCCTTCCATCTCAAGTGGCCAGAGAAAGCTTTTGCTGATGAGACCTTTCTCGGCCCACCTTGGTAGGCCTGGAGGGTTTGCAGTGTGCACAGCTGAGGGTGGTGGTGGGGGTAGTGGAGGGCAAGGATCCTTGCAGGTAGAAGGGACAGCTGGAGGGCAGACTTAACACCAGGTAGGCTTCAGTGAGTACGTGGGGCATCGGGGTCATAGGAGGGAGCAGCGGGATTTCACAGACTTGTGTGGCTTTGAAGGACACTCTAAGGGGTCTGGACCCCCCCCCACACACACACACATACACATTAAGGCGTCCTCAGCGGTAGTAAACGAGGAAGTCACATGATCATGGTTCCTCAGGAAGGTGAACTTCTAGATAACCTAGGGAAGAGTGAGCCTGGAGGCAGGGAGGCTGGTTGAAATGAGGCCGGTGGTAGGGGGAGGGCGGTGAGATGTCTAGGACCTGGTGCAGGGCAGGCCGGTGGGGGGCTGGACTTGGCACAGCTCAGCTGTGGGGAAGGGGTAAAGGGGGGGCCATGGAGACACAGGTGGGGAGGCTCTGTGAGAGACACAAGGAGTCTGGGCGATCAGATGGGGAGCTGGTGGTCCAGGACAGTGCGCAGGAACATGGCCCCTGGGGACACAGCTGCTCTGTCGGCTGGTTCCCCGGAGTCTGCAGTTTCTTACCTGGCCAGCTGCTGAGAAATCAATGGCGGACTGATGGACTTAAATGTTATGACATTAAAAAAAAGCAAAGGCAGTTAAATGAGGATATTGTAATCCAATAGAGGCTCATATCGGAAAGAGGAATAAAATCAGAGAGGGCACTTACATAGTATATACACGTGCATATCCCCTTACAGCCTGTCTCAAGCGGCTTTGTGCGTCACATCGTTCCGCGAGCCGCCTGGACCGAGTGGGGCACAGCCGCCGGCTTGGTGGGGGCCGCCCGAGAGCCCGGGCCCGTGGGAGACTCCCATGCTGCAGGCGAGGCTTGTGTCATTATTTGGAAACACCTGGCCTGCTTGACAGCGACGCCTGTGTCTTCTCTCCGTGGACAGAGACACCAGAGATCCCGAGCACAGAGAGGTCTTCTCAAGTGGGAACCTTTCCTCCTGTCCTGCCCCGGTGATCACATGCAGCTCTGTGGGCGGTGCTTTGCTTGTCCCCTGGGAATATCTCCCTTCTTCGGGAGAAAGTATGGTGTGAAGGGGTCCGGCAAGGCTGTGAGCCCAGGACAGAGACGACAGATTTGATGGGCAGTTGAGGCTGGGCCTCCCGGCCTGTTGCCCAGAGCCCACTGCTCCGGGGAGGGAGTCCCTTACGCTTCTTTGCACACCAGCCCCTTCCTGCCTCGCCCCTCTCCGCAGGTGTTGTTGCCTTACAAAGAGGAAGAGCTTGGTAAACACTGGCAAATGCACCAGGAGGCAGGATTCGTGGTGCTGCTTCTCTGAGCCCAGGGTCCAAAGGCCACAGCCTGTCCCGGCTGCCGCCTCGCCCACTCATTCTGTTTTCCCAGCCCTGGGCTGCCGGCCGGCAGACCCTGCTGCCGTTAGCCGTCCTCTGTAAGGCATGCTGAGGACACTCTGGGTCCGTGATGCTAGATGAAGCTGGAGTCTTCATTCTCCGGGTGGTCAGCTGATAGGACCCCTGTTTCAACCTCCGATCTGCGCTTTCCAGATCTCCTGTTTGGATTTCAGGTCTGGATTGTAGCAGCTCCTCTGGGGAGGCGTGCTCTCTGAGGAGAGAGGGGCTGGGCCTCCGCGAGTTCTCTGGGCTTTGCCCCTGCGCTTTGGGGTCTCCAGGGGTGCCCGACACCTCCCTATTTCCAGGCCCTACACACTTGCTGATTTTCCCTGTTCTCTCTTGCCGGCAGTGACCTCTACCCCCTAGACCAGGGGATGGAGTTCTAGAATCTTCTATTGAGTGTGTGCATTATTTGTTTCACTGCCTTTTTGGGTGCTACTTAAGCATTTCTGTTTTGTATGGACTAGGGAAGGTTTGGGTTTGTCTCATGAGTGGAAGGTTATCTGTGACTGAAATGGCATGGGGGGCAAGAGGGCTGCTTTTCCAGTGCCTTCCTCCGCCTTAATCTTTGTAGGGGAAGCAGGAGGGTCTCAGCTACGGTCAGAACAGAGGTCCTCAGGACAGTCCTGTAGCCAGCGTTTGCGGAGAAGTTAATGAGACTCACACACGGTAAAGAAATTCAAAGGTATGTTTTCAGAGACTTAGAATTTCTGCTATTTTCCCCTCCGTGTTTCTGGTTCTAGAATTTTCTAGAATTGGGTTTATTCATTGAGGCGTCCTGGTATTTGCTGGTTATCCTGCACGAGCAATCACAGAATGGACTTAACACAGAAGTCATTACTGCTTCCATATTCCGAGACATGTTTATAGATAAGACACGGTGGACATGGGGGCCCATGGGTGCCGGCCGAGGTGCTGGATATCCCGATCGTTAATGTAGCAGAGGTTCTGCGAGGTTCTGTCCTTTCGGGTCAGGGTACTAGCACCACTGTTGCTGCAGAGATGGGATGCGTTGTAACGTGTGTGTGTGTGTACGTTTGTAAAATAGAATAGGTATAAATGAAACAGAATAGATGGGTAAGACGTAATGGAATGCTTTATGAGACTATATTTCAGGTTGAGATTAACTTTGTAAAATGTATTTGATTTTCTTTTTTGGTTGTTGAGTGTGGTGGACACACAATGTTGCATCAGCTTTAGGTCTGTAACAGATGCTGGCTCATCCCAAGTGTAGCTCCCACCTGTCGCCCCCCCCCCCCCTTAGGGTACTATTGGCTACATTCCTGCACTGTACCTTTCATTTCATTCCCGCGACTGAGGCCTCCCATAACCGGAAGCCTGGACCTCCCACTCCCCTTTCCTCATCTCCCTGTCCCGTGACTCCCCTCCCCTCTGGCAACCATCAGTTTGTTCTGTGTTTTTGAGTTTTTGTTTGTGTATTGTTTGGTTTTGTAGCTCATGCTTGTAAGTGGAATCGCACAGCACTCGTCTTTCTCTGACTTGTTTCACTTAGCGTCACACCCTCTAGGTCCTTTCACGTCGTACAAAGGACAAGATCTCATTCTTGTTTATGGCTGAGTCCTCTTCTGTTGTAATGGATGCGTGGACACACCACATCTTCATGCATTCACCTGTCGATGGACACTTGGGTTGCTCCCTTATCTTGGCTATTTTAAATCATGCTGCAGGAAACACACAGTCACATGTGTCCTTTTGATTTCGTTTTTGTTTTCTTTGGGTAACTACCCAGTGGTGGAAGTGCTGGATCATAGGGAAATTCTGGTTGTGATTTTTTTGAGGAACCCTGTACTGTTTTCCAGACCGGTTGCACCTGTCCCCATTCCCACTAACAGTGCACAGGGTTCCCTTTCCCCACGGCCTCGCCAGCACTCGTTGTTTCTGGGGTTATTGATTTTAGCCTTTCTGATTGGTGCGAGGCAGGATCTCACTGCGGGTTTGATTTGGTATTTTCCAAAGTACTGGTATTTTGATGCTGAGTGACGTTGAGCATCATTTCGTGTGTCTGTTGGCCATCTGCATGTCTTCTTTGGCGAAGTGTCCGTCTGGTCCTCTGCCCGTTTCTTAATCAGCTTGTTTGTTTTTTGGTGTTGAGTTGTGTGTTCTGTCTATATTTTAGATATCAACGCTTTTTCAGCTCTGTTATTTGCAAATACCTCCTCTCCTTCTGTAGGTTGTCTTTTTGTTTCATTGACTGTTTCCTTCTCTTGCAGAAGTCTTTTATCTTGATGAAGTCCCTCTAGTTCATTTTTGCTTCTGTTTCCCCCACCCGAGGAGGTATAGCTAGAAAAATATTGCAATGGCCAATGTCCAAGATGACTGCCTACTTTTCATTTTAGGAGTTGTATGGTTTCAGGTCTCACATTGAGATCTTTGATCCATTTTGAGTTTAGTTTGTGCGTATTGTGCGAGTGGCCCCGTTTCGTTTTTCTGCACGTGGCCGTCCAGTTTTCCCAGTACCATTTGTTGAAGAGGCTGTCTTCTACATTTTTGCCTTGAGGAGGCAACCTGTGAGCTGCGATCTGGGAAGAAACAGGGCCAAGGAGGTGCATTCTGGGCAAAGGGAAGATGGTCTGCAAAGACCGGTGGGCCTTGAGGACCAGAATAGTCCGGAGTGGCGGGAGGCCCGGGCGCCAGGGTACAGTGGGGTGGGACGCTGGAGGCGTGGGTGGAGGCCGGCTCCCGGGAGGCCCTGCGGAGCAGACTTTATTCTAGGTGCGGTGGAAGGCCACCACGGGGTCTGAGGCCGGGGAGGGGCAGGCTGCACCCTGAACTTCACCGTGCGGTCCCTGGCTGCTGTGCGGAGAGCGGACGGGAAGGCAGGGGGACAGGCAAGGCTCCTGCTGGAGGTTGCTGACGTGGGCCCCCAGCAGGGGAGATGAGAGAGGGAGGAGGGTCAACGTTGGGGCCGGGACGCCATGCCGAATAGTGCCAGGCTCGTCCTTGTCCACTGCTAAGTGGGCCCCCTTGCCCCCCATGTGGCCACCTGCAGCAGCTGTGTCTTCTTGGGCAGGACTATAGGACTCTGTGGCGGGAGGTGGGGGAGGGTAAGAGGGAGGAGGAGGAGTAGAGGAGGCCCCCGCCGACCATGCTGACGCCGGGGAGTAGAGGAGGCCCCCGCCGTCCATGCTGACACCGGGGAATAGAGGAGGCCCCCGCCGTCCATGCTGACGCCGGGGAGTGGAGGAGGCCCCCGCGACCATGCTGACACCGGGGAGTGGAGGAGGCCCCCGCCGTCCATGCTGACGCCGGGGAGTAGAGGAGGCCCCCGCCAACCATGCTGACGCCGGGGAGTGGAGGAGGCCCCCGCCAACCATGCTGACGCCGGGGTGGTGGGAGGCAGCAGGAAGGAGGGAGGCAGTTGGGGTCCCGAGGGCATGCTTGAGGCTTCAGTGTTGAACACTTGAGTTGGGGTGACCCCGGGACTCGGGGCTGGAGCTGTCGGAGAGGCAGCGGCCACCTGCCCCTGGGACCTGGGCTGCGAAAGTGAATACATGGGGAGGGAGCCCAGCCAGCCTCTCCCAGCTCCCCGGAGCGTTTTCCTTGGGGAGGGAGAGACCCCAGAGGCCAGAACAGTGGGGCCGAAGCAACTCAGTCCCCACTTGACTGTGGGTCTGTGCTCTCACCCACCTGCCCATGGACACCCTTCCTGCATCTCTTCCTCCTGCCGTGGGTCCCGTCTGCGTGGGGCCGTGATGTCAGAAGGAGGCTGCTGGGGGTGGTGGTCGCGTGGGGCAGGGGACCGACATCACACACAACTTCCCGGGGGTGAATACGAACTGTCTCCCGCCTCTGGCCCCACCCCGGCGTTCAGGGGCTTTTGCTGACAGGAGTTCACCTGTCCCGCCGGCCCACGCCCACCCACTGCCCACAGCCGCGCCATTCCCTGTCCCGCGCCTGTGTCTCCTGGTGTCAGCTCAGGTGCTTCCTTGGCTGGGGGGCTGGGGGCTGGGGGTCTTGGAGGCCGGGGGGCTGGGGGCCGGGGGGCCTCTCCTGATACCTCGATGCACATAGAGTGTGCCTGCACTGTGCTCTGCCGGGGCCCTGTGCGTGTGCTTTGCACGTGGGGCGCTTGCCGTCACCGGAGTGAGAACGTAAATCGTGTGGTCGTTGGCGATGCCTGGGTCTCTTGCTGGCCTGGAAGCCCCCCAGAGATGGGGATGCCCCCTCCCTGTGCAGCCCCAGCGCCTGCCATGTCTCAGCGTGTGCCGTGGACATCGGGTACGGTGGGTGCGTGGGTGCGTGGGTGCGTGGGTGCCTGGGT